>BPLR01019220.1:0-140473 GCA_021605095.1 Caerostris extrusa | reverse complement strand
TCTATGTGTACATATTTTCATAAGCATTTTAAAAATCTAGATAGTGAGATAAACTCATTGTGGAATGCATTTTTGTAATTTTATGTTTGTCCATTTTAAAATAGCCGCTTGGGTAATTAATATTACTGAATGGCCAAAAATGAAATTTAGCAAACATTTATAGTGAATAAAAATGAAAATCGAACATCACTTGAATTACAGCTCACTGAATAATCATAAGAAGTTACTGAATACAATTCACTGAATAGTAACAAACATTTATGAATGATAACTTGAATGAAAATCGAACATTATTGGATACAGCTTACTGAATAATCATAAAAAACAGTTACTGAATACAATTCACTGAATAATCATAAAAGAAAGCAGTAACAAACATTTATGAATGATAACTTGATGAAAATCGAACATCACTGGATACAGCTTACTGAATAATCATAAACGGTTACTGAATACAATTCACTGAATAATAATAAACATTTATGAATAGCAGCTTGCATAAGGATACGCATAAAAGATACTAATCTAAACTTTTCTAAGATCTAGTTAAGTATATTGCCACTTGGCCATAATTAGAGCACTATCGGATTAGTGACAAATAATTAACAATGAAAACTAATCAAATAAGTGAAAATAATTTCATTTCAGTTTAATTTGGCTTCAAGTGACTTGAAAATAAAGTAAAATAATCGCATAAGTTCAAAAATTATACAATAATTAAATAATTAACAATTATATAATTAAATAGATTGATAATAATTGAATAGAAAAATAATTTAGTAGCTCAACAATAATTCATTACTAACAAAATATGATTGTTTAATTTTAGTATTGTTGAATTAGAGACTTGAATTTAGATTTGTTTATTCGATGAAGTTTCTCACTACAATTACTTTAATGTAAATGGATTATAGTTGTTATAAGAAAAACGTTATCCAATCAGCGTTTGCACCACTATGTTGATTAATATATTCGTGTTTTACATGAACAGATATTATTTAAAAATTAAAATTGAGTATTGTTTTATATAAAATAACCAATGTGTTTTATAATTATTTAATATCAAAATGGGAAATAAAATAATGCGATACAAAATTTAATCAGAACATATATTCAAGTTAATATATTAAAATTGCTAAACAAATAAATGCGATTTTTAAAATCTATTCTATTTTATTCAAAAACTATTTTATAAATGTGGCAATCCATATTGCATAGTTCAGAGGCTCCTTGTTGTTCACCCTAAGCAATATTGAAATTGCTACAGATCTGCTATTGCAGCGGATATTAACCTCGAGTTAAAAGTATTGGTATACAAAAACAATAACAACATATTTCCGATGAAATATTTCAAACAAAAAATGCTATTGTTCGTTCTTTTTTATTAACTGAAAATAGAAGTAATTGAAGAATAAATGGAATAAATATTTTGAGATTCCTGAAAGTGATGGGATAAATACTGGAAAAAAATCTTTATTCATAAAAATTAACCGCTAGCAGGCTAAAAATGTTTAAAACGACGCAGTTCACCTTCAACAACGCGTACAGACGTGCGATTCATCAATTCTGTGAATTATGATAATTATGTTATTCTCCTCGGTAGGTTCGATTGTATTAACTTGATTCTGTTATTCCTCTCGCCAAACTTTCAAAGCGACTGGTCGTCTGTTACGAGCTGAACGCTTTTTATCGACTGGATTATCTCGACTGGATATAAAGACTTTAAAAATGTTTGCGGTATTTTTTCAGATTGAGAAAGTCGGGCTTGAAATATTTTAATGTCATCATCGATAATCCTGTTTTTGGCATGCATTATGGAGCAACTGCCTTCCTACTGATTTTATTCAGCTTGCTTTTGTGTCCCTCCATCCAAAGAATGAATCCGTTTCTTGCTTTCCAAAAGACGACATTCCACCCAAGTTTTTGGAAGCCTTCTGCTGGATGCACCCGATTTACGCTAAAGACAACTCTACAACAAACAACTCCCCACAACGAAAGACAACTCTATTAATTCTCAATGCCCAGATTTGCACCAAAAGAAACGATTTGGTACGATGATGACGCTTGGATTTCCTTACTGCTTCTTCTTCTGGCCTCTGCATTCTGCATGCCGAGATTTTTCTGGAAGTATATGGAATCTGAAAGGTACAGGAACTGTTATCTTTACTGCGCGATACGTCCAGAAGCAGCCAAGAAAATATAATGCAAATGACAGATAATATTCTGCAGGGTCCCGATCCAAACAAATCCTATTTTGTTCTCTATTTCATGGCAGAAACCTTCAACGCAGCGCTTTCCACTCTAGGTAGTGTGTTAGTGAAAATGTTCCTTTATGGAGAGTCCTTTCCTCAAGGGCTGAAGTTTTCGAATTCGTTAACAAAGACTGGTCTCTTTGCTGGATGTTTCACTGCAAGTCTACAAGCAATATTCTTGAGAAGCTTAACAAGTGCACTGTCCATCACATTACCTCCTCTGGAAATGTGGAATCCTTAGAAGCTATAATAGTTTTGCCCACCAGCGTGATCCACGAGAAGATATACATTTTCCTGTGGTATTGGTTCTTCATGATGCGTGTGCTTTCATGTGCAGTACTTGCCTACAGACTATTCCTCTGTGTTTTGCCTTGCTTTCGTTTGAAAGTTTTGCAAATGAGGTGCGAGAAATCCAATATTTTGGATCTGGGTCTTATAACAGACGTTTTAAGTATCGATGATTGGTTTTAATTTACTTGTTATCCAAGAACATGGACCCGGAGCCTTTTTCTGATTTGATGACAACTTTGGCCACGGAATTAAGATATGAGATAAATGACCCAGAATAATAACTAAAACCAGCAATGCTATGAAATCGATTGAAGTATTTTGGATTGAAATGGAAAAAATGAATATCCTTTATATATACCAATTAATATATTTAATTGTATAACTTGAAATAGATCTATTTTATTAAACTTACTTCTATCATGTTAAACTTTATTAGGTAAATTTATTGAAGTATTTTGGATTGAAATGGAAAAATGAATATCATTTATATTAACCAATTAATAGATTTGTATAACTGGCGAGAGATATATTTCATAAAAGTTTTCTATCATGTTAAAGTTTATTAAGTAAATTTATTGAAGAATTTTTGATTGAAAAGGTAAAATGAATATCATATCCAATTAATAGATTTAATTGTAATTTTTCTTTCTATTTTATTTTTATTTTCAGGACTATATTTGTAATCAGATAATATAAATTTAAGATATTTTATTGAGTATGTAGAAGGAAATGTTTTTCTTTTTAGTTAAAGCACCTGCACATTTTCACTATTAGTTTTAGATGTTTTCAATTTACTTTATGCAATTTTGATTTCATTTTATATTTTACATTTAAAAATAATTTCACGATTTAAATATTTGATTATGTTGCTTTTGTATTTTGTGATTTTCTAATTTGTATCATCGTATTTACTGAATAAATTTAATGAAATATAAGAAATTGTGTGATTTTTTTAAAAATATAATATAACAAATATTTGTTCAGTCATTCGTTTGTTTTGAAATTTTTAAGTTTTGAGGATAATTTTAAAAAAGTATAGCCTAATAAACAACAAATATTAATTAAATGAGGGTAGTAGAGACTTAACAAATTATATTTTAAACAATATTTACATCTTTTAATGGTTTTCACCATATATACGAAAATGATCAATTAATTAATTTTAAGCTTATTTTTAGCTGTTAAATGTCGTTTAAACTTTTCAGTAATTAATGCACATTAATAAACTTTAAAAGCTATTTTTAATTTTATATCTTATTGGAATTTACATAATAATAAGAATATAAAAAAATAATTTATTTCTGTTAGATAAGAATATATATGTACATAGGTTGATTGTGATCTTAATCAATCAATACATTTAAAAATCTAAAATGCTTTTTTTTTTTTTTTTCTTTCTGGGATGGGGGAACATAATTCTTGCCAATGATTTGATGTCACATACATGTTAATTTTCTTTTTGCTTGACGTCGGATTTTCGAAAATAATTTTCACTGGACAAAATTGCTTTTGATTCGCAAAGGGTTCTTGATGTAATTTATTATTAAATGTTCCCCATGCCAAAATAAGCCTCGAATCTATATTATAGCCTTGGGATTAAAATAGTTGTATAATACTGTATTTAAAAATAGCGTGACTTTTTTGATTATAGAAATACAATTGTGACAAAATGTTTTTTGATTGAAACATAAAACAATAATTTTTTTTCTCCTTTACACGAGTTTTTTTCGTTTTCAATGTAGTATATAGTAAGTTCCAACAAAACATCACATGAAGAGGTTCTCAGGTACAATTGCCTGTCGTATACAAGAAAATGCTGAATATCTTTTAGAAGTTTGACTGTAAGTCCATGCCAAATCTTCGCATATAATGACATAGTTTTCTTTTTGTTATTGAAAAACAAGGAGTTTAATTCATGTCTGCCAACAGGAATCAAAACATTTTCTACCTTTCTTCACATGCATGCTTAATTATACAGTGTACTGAGCCAGACATTTTAATCTTTATGCATCCATAAGATATTTAACATTTAATGGGTAATAATTTATTAACTAATTAATAAAATTAATAAAATAAATGAAATTATTTAATTAATCTTTATCTTTTGCATTTACGCTATATTTCATTAAATGCTGTGAAAATATTTCAGGGCCTGAATGGCCGAATGTCTAGCGCTCTGACGCTCGGTGCCACAGGTTTTGGATTCGAGTCCCGGTGGTACCATGGATGTCCGTAGTGGTTCGGAATCCGCTTTAACCCGTAGGTACCGATCTAATATGACTGTAAGAGCGTCACGGAGCTAAGTCGAACTTCTACCTACTGGTGCTCCGTCAAAACAGAAGCTGCCCCGCATCCATAAGTAGATAACTCATGGGATGTCCGTCCCGCGCTGCAGGACGCTGAGGATTAGACACACAGATATTTCATCAATGATAAATATTTTATAAATTGAAAAAATTGACAGCATTTCAACATTATATGCATCTGCCATACGAATTGAATAAGTTTTTTATTTTCATACACACAGATTTTTTTAACAAAAATGCTTTTAAAAAGAAAATAATTTTTTTAAAGATATTATCAAATGTTTATATATTTTATTAGAATATTAAAGCATTGTGAGATTCTTAATCGAAAATGTACGGACCGAGGTCAATTCATCTCAACGTCCTACAATTTATCGCAACGTATTTCAATGTAATTTTTTTCAATGTGTATTTTATAATTTTTTGAAACTTTTCAGAAAACATATTCCAGCTTCAACTTAATAAAATTAAACACATGTAAAAATTCAAAAAGTATTTTATTACTTAGAAGATTTAATCTATTTTCCGATAATGTGCTATTTTCCAATAATATTTACAGGATTCCTATCTAAGTAAATTTTTTATCTTTACAATATATCTTGCAAAAACCTTGTTTCATGTTAAAATTAAGCTAATCAAAGTATCATCATTTGCTGCTCCATCTGTTCATCAAATTAGTGCTACAGGTTCGTTAAAATATCATCAACACTAGATTACAATATTAGTATAGAATATATTTACCTGGCGGAAATTGCGTGTATCTTTAATCTAAATATATTTATTATTGCTTGTACAGAAATTGCTGTGAAATTTCCTGACTTAACTAACCATGTAATTATTATTTAATGTCTTAGATTATTCACAACCTTACATTCATTTTTTTCGAAAGCGAATGTATTCATATATTTCCAAATTTTACCTGTATTATTGTATACAAACGTATATACTAAATGTAATTAGAGAAGAGTAAATATCTACACTGATATTAAAACAAATTGATTATAAAAATATTTTATGATTTTAAAGAATTAACTGAATTTTAAGAAAAAAAAAAATTACTTTTAGGGTAAAATTTATTTATATGCTAAAAGAAATAGCAATATCAAAATAAATCTGGCTCTTGGCACCATAGACTTCAGGCTAGAATCCTGTCGGTGGCATGGATTTTTAGTAGCTCGGAATATATGTTAAATTGTAGGTCACGGTCTAATTGGCCTGAAGTGTGTAAAAAATGATGGTAGAACGACAAACCAAACCAAGAAAAATAAATCACATTAGAATGTTTGATGCCTAGTTCATGATCGAACTGAAACTTGTCAAGCCTAGCATTCAAGGCAATGGTTTGAATTTTTTGGTGGAATATATTACAGTTACGGCTGTTAGAAACCAGACTCGGTGAAGATAAGTAAAATAAATCACATTAGAATGTTTATGGTCCATTAGAATGTTTATGGAACTTGCCAAGGCTATCATTCAAGATGGCAATAGAATGCTAACCTTGTCAAGCAAGGGTTTGAATTTTTTGCTAGAGTACATTAAAGTTACTGTTACTTGGAAGTGATAATAAGACAGGTAATTTTCGAACTTTTCCACGTTTTTTTTTCTCATACTATGAATGCAAACATGATGTAATACCACCGAAAAACTTCTTAAAAGGTAATAACTTTGTATTTCCATCAATCTAGCCGAGTGATATGTGTTCAGGGTACACAAATTTAATAAACTAGGGGAGTGCGGTAAACCTCAAGACAACGCAGCACGATCATATCAGACAGGGACCTACGGTTTAACGTGGACTTTCTACAAATATCCATCACAACGAGAGCTCATTTTTTCCCATTATTCATATCAGGAGTTGCAAATGTTAATATTAATTGTTACTAAACTCCATGTAAATATGTAGAATTAAATATTTGTTTTTAGTCAGTTGGTGGTTTTATAATTTTTAATTAAATTGCTTAATTATGCTCATTAAATAAGCTCATTTGATTTTATTTCATTAGCTAAAAATATTTTGTTCTGCAAAAATGAGTATAATACAGGGCATAACTAAAATTATCGCCATATTTATGACCATATTGATGTATTTTCGAGAATTGTTTAAAAATTATACAACAGCTATTTGCTTTCCACGTGCCAACCAGAAAAAAAATATATGACAAACCTTAATCTTTCTGCATTGCAAATTCCATGAATCCTTTTATTCAGAACTGGAAATTAGATTTCATTGAATTACGAAGAAACGGGCAATTATTCTGATAAATTCTCAACGGATAACGGGAAAAAATTTCATTTAGAATAAACAAACGGAGAAATTTTAACCTATAAACAGGTTAAAAGAACTGTAAAACGATCTGTTTGTTATTCATTTTGATCATACCACAGAAATGATTCGTCAAATTGTGGAAATTATTATTTTTCAAATAGGATCTTGATTCAATAAAACTTGAGCTCGCCATTCCCTGTCCCTTTTTATCCAGAGTGGCTACTGGTTGGTTAAACGTTGGAAGCTCATTTTTACCAACTGGATTATCTTCTGAAAAACTTTAATATGTCAACAATATTTTGCAAATTAATGAATCCATTGAAGCATTCTACTGTAATTATTGACAATCCTATATTTATTATGCATTATGGAGTAACTACCTTTTTTTTTTTGTTGTATTCAGCTTGCTGGCGTTTTGTTCCCATAAAAATGAATCTGTTCCTTGCATTCCGGAAGATGATATCCCTCCCAAGGTTTTGGAAGCCTTTTCCTTGGTGTATTCTACTTGCGCCCAACACAGTGCTTTCAAGATAGAAGATGGTAAACAGAATTATACGGAGAGCAAATATCATTTGAAAGAGAATATCTTCAATGACGTTGTTGGACGACTTTCCCTTTTGTTTCTTTTTCAAGCCGTTATCTTTTTCCTGCCGAGATATTTTTGGAAATCCGTTGAATCTGGAAGATTAGAGAGACTGTTATCTTTTCTACACAATACCTCTTACAGGCCCATGGATAATATAGTGCGAATGGTAAATGATGTATTGGTAAATTCTGAGCGAAACAAATATTATTTAACTCAGTACTTCACGGCAGAAATCTTCAATGTAATAGCTTCAATTTTGTGTATTGGGATCGTGGAATTTTGCCTTGGTGGAGTACATCAATCCCAAAGTGTTGATGTTATTGAATTCGCTGACAAAAACTTTTTACCTTGCTGGTTTCTTCATTGCAACTCTTCTCGAAATATTTTACCCAAGTTTGATAAGTGTACCATCCATCGATATATTTCCTTGGAAAATATCAAAAGTCATGAAGCCATGCTGATTATGCCAACCAGCATAATTTATGGGAAGATATACATTTTTTTGTGGTGGTGGTTCCTTATGATGACTGTCATGTTTAGCACTGGCTTACAGAACACTTATCCACGTTTCACCTCGTTTGCGATATATAGTTTTGGATATGAGCTGCGACGATATAAATACAGGGGATCTGAAAATTATAACAAGAGCTTCAGGTACTGATGATTGGTTTTTAATTTATTTGTTATCTAAGAACATGGATCCCAATGCATTTACTGTTATGATGATGATTTTGGCTGGAAAACTTCAAAATGACTTGATTGTCCCAGAGTCATAAAGCCGTGCTGATTATGCCATCCAACATAATCTATGAGTAGATATAGATAATAGTGAGTAGAAAAGGATAATTTGAGTAGTGAGAAGTGAGTAGATATAGATAATTTGTTGTTGTGGTGGTTGCTTATGATGTGCATCATGTCATGTTTAGCACTTGCTTACAAAGTACTTCTCAATTTTCATCTCTGTTGCGATTTATAGTTTTGGAAATGAGGTGTTAAAATATAAATACAGCAGATCTGAAAAATTATAAATATATCTTTAGAAACTGGTGAATAGTTTTTAATTTATTTGCCATCTAAAAACATGGATCCCAATGCATTTACTGTTATGATGTGGATTTTGGCTGATAAACTTCAAAATGACTTGATTATTCAAGAGTGTAATGACTTCAAATACAAAATGCAATGATGTATTAAATATTTATATAATCATTTAAAATGGTAATTTAAAAATATGCCGTGTTAAATTTTGATATGAATGAGATAACTATATTATTAGATGTACTTCTATCATATATATATATTTCTGAAATATTTACTTAAATTTTTCACAGTATGAAAAAAATAGGTGTATTCTTAATATCAATCTCTTGATAGATTTAATTACATACTTTAACCTTGAATTTTGTTTTGATACTTATTGAACAAACCAATGCATATCGAGGATGATTTAATGTATTAAAAGAGATTTTTAAATGCAATTAGAACATATTAACAGGAAAAATCATGATTGATTTTAGTTATTCAGTTTATGCTTTACTTGCAAGCTTAAATATTTAGTAATTTGTAAGATTTAATTTTAGATTTTAATTTATATTATGCTGTTTGTTATTAAGTTTTTTTCTCTGAAAAAAATGTAACCTTTTATATTCAAAATATTATATTGATATTTGTTGCATTTGAAAATTTAGATTTAAATTCAATATCTGATTATGGTACTTTTATATTATGCTATTCTTCTATGCTTTTCAGTTTCTATGCTTAGAACAGGTACTTATTCCATTTTCTATGCTTTTATTACTATAATGATTGATAAACTTAATAAAATGCTACTAAAGTATGAAATTATTTTATTTATAACGGCAAATATTTTTCAATTAATTTATTTATTTCGGATTTTTTTATAATTTGGGGAGTATTTTGAATGATAGCATAACAAGCAAGAATAAGTTAACTAGTGAAAATATTTCACAGAATACTTTTAATTTAAAATCACGTTGTCAATTTAATATTTGCGAAGTAAAGGAACAATCTTGTTATACTTTTTTATGACATTTTAATAAAAATACGAATAATAAATATTGATAAATAAATTTGAATGATAGTATAATAAGTAAAATAAATTAACTATTAAAAATTTTTGACAAAATATTTACGATTTTTAACCAGAATATTATTTAATATTAGCAAATAAATTAATAATATTATTATATTTTTATGACATTTTAATAAACATGCAAATAATAAATATTGATACATAATTTTTATGAATAATAATATGTGTTTGTATTATAAATGTTTTGTTCGATCTTTTGAAATTAGTGTGTTAATGAGAATAGAAAATGGACATTTTACAATTTTATTTTTCGAATGGTAAAGAGTATATACAAGTATGTGAGCATATACATAATGATAATTAGGTGTGCATCACCTTATCAAATCACGTGACCTTTGTTACGATATAATATGATGATGTATTTAGTAACACCATTACAAACTCATGAACTACTAAACATTAAAACGAAGCTATGTAAATATCTACTATCTTTGTATTGAAACAAGAAAATATAAACTTTCGTTTATAAGATTAATTATGTAAATTGTTTACTCAAAATTATTTAAGTTTGAATAAAGATCCCTGTTCCAGAGACATGCTACAATGAAAGTAATTGTGAAGCAAAGATTTAATTCAATTAATGCCAGATTGTCGATATTTAGAAATTGTATTTTTATAGCATTTAAAATCAAAAGTCTCAATACATAAAGTTGTTTATTGGTAACTATATTTAATATTGCCCGGGGGTACAGATGGGTACACTGCATCTAGGGATTATCTCAAGGGACTGGTCCTCGAGGTTTGGGGTTGGACTGGGGCTGACAATTATCAGTGTATAAAATGTATAGCAAACTTTATTTATGTGTACATATTTTCACAAGCATTTTTAAAATGTAGATAGTGACATAAAGACAATAAACTCATTGTGGAATACATTTTTTTGTAATTTTATTTTTATGTTTGGCCATTTAAAATATCTGCTTGGGTAATTAATATTACTGAATGACCAGTAAAAGGAAATTTTAGCAAACATTTATGAATAATAATGAAAATCGAACATCATAATATTATAAAACATATCCCTATCTCTCTCCGCATCGACTGACATTTAAAATTGTTTGACAGTGAAACAACTTTGGCGAGATCTGTAAAGAAGATGCCAAGTTTCTTACACCAGTCTAAACAGTCCCAAGAATGGGCAGCTTTTTACGATATGCAGTGTACTGGATAATGGGCATACAGACCACCTTTATAAAGGCATCTGGCTACAATAAAATGCTATACTAGTCATTCCTTTAAATATGCAAATTCTTTGGGGGAACCTATATAACAAGTCATTGACCCTTCTGTTAAATCGGAAGGAAATTTATACTGCTCCCTTGGGTTGCAACGAGTTTGCTTTTAATTGAAAGCAAGTTTATATATATATGTGTAAACTTGCTTTCAAATAAATTTTTACCATTCATACACTAACTCAAAAAAGAAAAATCTTTTCTCACAATTGCCATTAATCAAATTCTATAAAAAAAAAAAATGCAGCTAAGTGGCTTATAATCAATTCAATGATTTATTTATGTATATATAAGGATTTTCTACATTTAATTCTGTGAAAGTTTTGTAAATGATGTTATATATATATATAAATGGCAAAATTTACTATACTACGTTATCACTTATATTAAATTTTTTGAAAAAAATTAAAATTAAAAAAATTAAGAAAAAAATTAAATTTAATAAAAAAATATTCAATGTAGAGACAGTTTTTTTAATGTCAAAAATATGAATTCAAAAGAAAGTTCTAGGATTAGTGCTTACCTCTTAATGGTGTCATAAACTACACCATTAGGCATATTTGTAAAATGTAAGCTACAGTTGCTTTTTATTTTTAGTACTAACTCCTGAAAATTGAGATACTCCTTTCAAGACCTAAAATTTAGAATCTTAAAAGATAGATATTTTTTTCATCATTTTCAAAATAATAATGCAAAAATGAATAGAATACATAAATTGGACTTGTTCCAATACAATAATATTTCTGTATTATTATAAACCCCCTGTCAAATAGTCTGCATGACAGGGCGTAATTAAGTTGATACTTACCTCCATTGTCCAATACAGTAATATTGGACTTGCTATCAGAATTATTTACAAAACAATCGTTCACTATATACCAGTAATTTGCAGGAGATGATAAAAAATAATAATAATAATTTTTTTTTTTTTTTTTACTTCACATTTATTCCACTTTTGTATGCATGTAGATGTTCTTGTGAATGGCAAATAAGCGTTTTAAACGTCATTCACACTAACATTCGAAAATTCTGAAAGGTGCTAACGCAGTTGCCAAAAGCCGACTCATTCCTCATAACTTTAAGAAGCCACTAATCACGGACTTCAACTGCCCTAGGAAGTTGATATCAGTTATTAGCAGACTTAGAACTAATCATTACAGAGGGATGATTTTCCCAGACATATCTAGGGAATACATCCCCTGCTGAAATTGCCCCAACGCTTCCCTAACACCTAAGCACATTCTAGAGTGCCCAGCACTCACTCCCCATAGATTGGTATGGTGCCAATCGAGGCCAACTTAAGAGAAGTCCTGTATAGTGAAGCGGCGCCATTGCTAGCGATCGCTATCGTGAAGACTTTTGACTTGATCTGACTTTGACATTTATATTTTAACTCCGTGGACACGATAACAACAACAACAATTCTGATCAGTGCACACAAAGTCGATACACTGCAATTGGGTGAGAAGTCGAAAGATGTATTGCGTTTTTCGAGATCGTTCCACAAAGAGTTGGTTTTGTGTTCCAAATCAAAAGTCTGCGACTTTCCAAATGAATGTATTTACATTTACTCGCAGAAGGAGATGACTGGTTTTACAAAGTTCATATTGCTGCGCAGAAAAAGACAAATGCTTGACAGTCGGCTGGAACTTTATTACGCATGGCGATGCATAGTAAACTAGGGCAATATTTTTTTTATTTGCGAACATATTTTATATACATCAATCCTAAACTATAAAGAAGCATTTCTGCTCTAGTGCATTAATGCAAGTTGTTATAATGATGTGTTATGGACAAAAATTTTTAACTGTTATGTGGCATGGTAACAGTCTACATGACACTAATTATTAGAATCAGGTGCTTAATTCCTCTACTCAATTCTCGTTATGATATCCAGACGTGTTACGGGAATGATCGAGAACTTCATTTGAAAGGCTACTTCATTTGTATAATCTAACAAAATGAAACAACAAGTAATATAAAAAAAAAAAACACTCTATTGCAGAAAGTCCTTTATAAATAATTTTCATTCATTTTTTTAAGTTTATCTGGCGCCATCTATTGGTAGATATATGCAACTTCAATCTAAAAAAAAAAAATAAAATTAATGAATTAAATTTAATTGCTGAATTGATATCTGAAAAAACTATTAACAGTGTCATCCACTACGAGTTCAAAAAAATGTATTTGAACTTGAGTGGATGAATAAAAATATTTTATTGACGATTGAAAATTTGAGCAAGATATATATAGGGAGAGTGTGAGCTAATAGAAAGAATTGAATAAACGCCACAATGAAATGAAATTTACACTTGTAAAATCCAAAAATAAGTGGAGTTTTATATAGTCGGCCAAAGAGGGAAGCAAAATTAGAGAAAACTTAGTGCAGAAAGTGTGGGGACACGACACAAATCTAAAAAAATTCGTATGCAGATGGGCAACGTGAGTGCAGGGCACGGGATCAAAATTTAACAGGCTGCGACGCTTGGCGAGACTAGTACGAGTGACGTCATTAAATCAATGGATATAAGTGATGTGGAGAATGTTATAAAGCCTCTATCACCTCAAACCATTGAGCGGCGAAGAGACAGAAAAGAATTTTTTTTTCTTCCCGTTCATACCGAAGCGACAGAGTAAAGTAAAGTGAATTTTCAGTTACTCCTACTAACCTTATTGGCTCAATCCAAATCACATGACACGTTCAGCGTTTGAGAGTTAAAATTGGCCAACATCGAGTTATCGTTTCGGGCGTTGCGCGTTAAGGCTTGTGATTGGTCAACTCTTTACGCTTCTCCGTGTTACGCCTTGGCATGAAAGAGGCTTAACTGAAGACAAGTCTATGAACGTTAATTTCAAGAGAGTTAGTGTATAAGATAATCGTTCTATTTCAACGATTCATGTATGAATGTGTCTTCACGATTCATTCATTCCCTCACTATCCTTCAACTTTTCTGCTGTCCCCTTCCCCCTTGAAAATCTGTGCACGGATATGTTTTCACGTATTAAGATAACGGCATTTTTTTTTTCTGAATTTTCTACGATTCCACAGTTTAATTATGGGATGGTATAAAGTGTCCCTAGCCACACTTTGAAGAGTCCTGTTCTAGGCTGACGTCCAGAGTCCTAGATGGACGCACACTCACGTACATCCGTTGATTAACACTGCGCATTTATCACAACAGCAGTTATTGAAGTTGTCCATGGTGGTTTTACAAGAAATTGTTCCATTATATACAACAAAACTGCTTGAAACTTCAACATTGAGCAGTAAAGTATTTAACAAAAATAAGCGTGATTTATAAAACTTTTACCTTTTCTATATAGAGATAATTCCGAAAATATGGAGACAATTTAATTCATAGCTATGCACTTTTAGATGCGTTCAATATTTATTTCATATTTTTAAGTAAAGCAAATGTAATGGTATTCGGCGAAGTTGAATTCAACGATGAATAACCGAAAAATTAATTTGAATGTTCCAATCACTTACCTTATTTTACCGTAGGATTTCAAAATTTATTAGCAGCTTTCAATAGAATTCGTTTTAAATAATGGATTAACTGGTAAAAGCGCGCTATATTGATATTTCGAATCTATGCATCATATTGCAAAAATAAAAGCAATATCATTTATCAGCAATTTAATTACAAATATTTCCATAAGTTGTAACAGCTTAACTGCACAATTTTTGTGTCTATAAAAAATACAAGACGTATCTTTAATAGCAGAATAAATGAAAAGAGATTTAAATACAAAACTGGTAATTTTTGAATACTTATTTATTTTCTTTCTGTTCCGCGATGTCTGAAAGCGAAGAAAAACTGACTGGCCGACAGAAGAGGAAGAAAAAGCAGCAGAAGCAGCAAGTTCGTCGAAGGTAGAAACCGACGATTTGTTGTCGTCTTTCAGTGCTGTTTCGGAAAAGGTGAAAGACCTGGGCATGAGGGTGAGCGAAGTGTTGACTGAACAAGAGGAAATGCAGAACGCACTACAAAAATTAAGGAAGAAATCTCTGAAGGTGTAGTAGAACAAAACCCGCTAGTGGAGAAAACGTTACTCGAGTTTCCAGAAAACTATCACTTTACAGAACAACTGCAAACGATTATGGATGGAATGCAGACGTTTCAGAAAGCTTGGATTGATCACATGAAAATCATGTCAAAGGCTAAAACTGGCATTAAAGGTAATGGTGGAGGTATAAACGTAGTATAACACACACCTTTGGCGATATTTTAAAAATTGTCAATTTCATCCTATTCTGAAACCCTAATTTCACCGACTAAGAAATGTCACTAAACAAGCAACGTGTTCGATAATTCGAATGAAAACAAATATTAATTAAAGTGAAAGGTAAAAACATAGGTGCACATAGGAAATGAATAAAAAAAAAAAAAATCAGAGAATATTCCTTATATCGGACGCGAATTTGACTAGTTTGATATCTTGATTAAAAGGATCTTGTAGTTATAAAAAAGGCGGCCAAATCGCAAAAATAGGGGCCGTTGGGATTTGGCAACTTTTTGTGCCGCCAACTGGGAGTTAAGTCTCCAAATGGGGTAATTGGGGTTTCTTGTATTGTTTGCAATTCTCTCACATTTAAATTGCAATCCGTTATTTAATGCACTTTGGTGAAAATTTTAAAGCGACAGCATTTGGCATAATAGCAAATCATTAAAATTCTACCATAATAGTAGTAAACTTTTGGCGATAAAGTGGTATAATTTGGCGAAAAGGCAATTTAGGCATAAATATTTGGGCATAATAGGGCTAAAATTTGCCGTTAAAGCGATAACATTTGGCAAAAAGTATTCTAGGAATAAACTGTCTCTAAGTGAAAAAATTTGTCGATAAAGGCAGCAATTTTTGCGTAAAAGCATTTCAGAAATAAAATTTTTCCAGGATAGTGATAATATTTGGCGTTGAAAATTTGGCGAAAAGCAATTTAAGGACCAAAATTTGACTTAATAGCTGTTTGGCTACTAATGTTGGTGTAGTAGGGACTAGTAGTTTTTTTTTGGTGAAATAGCTTTTACAACGACACCAAACTGCGGCAGCCATTTTTTATGTTTTCTTGGCTACTTACCATCCTAGTGATGTATTTTGCCATAATATCGTTTTACCGCGAAAACTGCTGTATTCATAATTATATTTACTTGGCGACTTTCAATCCTATTTACCATAAAGGGTACAAGATTCTAGATTGTCACCAAATCAGCTTTTGATGCAATTATCTTAAAAATTGTTTCATAGGAGTTTTGGGGTAATGCGAAAATTGGTACTTACGTATTAACGCCACCGCATCTACAGATTTGGCGGTTTTTAAGTGGCGCCAATCTACACTTTAAATTTTTGTGACAAATCATAAAAAATATATAACACTTTATTAAAAAACAAAACACTTTGAAAATTCAAAACATTTTATTTAAAAACGAAGTAGTCAATCGGATTTCGGTGGAAAATGGGCCGATATAGAGTTTAACATAGATTCAAAACAGTCTCTATTTTGGCGCATTGGCAGCTCTTTAATGGCGCGTTAGCGCAACTTCAGCTACGGTGGCGTTAATACGTAAGTACCCGAAAATTTTTAATTCTGGAATAGGTGTATATTGGGTACCTTATGTAACTAAAGACAAGATAGCCCAAAATGATCGTTTTTGTTTAATTTTCCGTGGTAAAAAAAAGAAAAGAGGATAAAAAGGGCAAACACTAGTTCACCATTGAAATCGTCTGACAGCAATCATTCTATCGCGATTTCATGTAGTGTTGCAGTTCTTCCTTCAATACTCAAAAGACAAGTGAGGTATGTTATAGATGGGTGATGTGGCACATTTTGAAAAACTGAGTAAAAGTAAAAAATATTCTGAGAGATAACAAGCAGCTTTGTGAGGTAAGATGATCGCGAATTCTCTAGTGATGAATCAGAGGATAATGATTCCGATTCTAATATGAAATTCGAGTGGCTAATTTTTATACTTGAAGCTTCGTAATAAAATATATATAAGGGGATAAAATTTATTATTCCTAATTCTAACAATGCATAATGCCAAGTTTAGTTAGAAAAAAATTGTTCTGAAACAAAATAATTGAATAGGATTGAAAAAAAAAACCCATTCTTTTTAGAGGTTAATGTATAATCAGTTTGCAAATTTTGTTTGAATGCTGACTTGACAATAGAAGTAATTGTAGAATGAACGAAAATGGACGTACCTGTTTCGGAGTACCTATGGGGTAAATATATCCCCAAAACCACCACAATAATCAGTAATAAAAAAAAATGTACATTTATGTGCTTACATCGTTAAACAAGAAATAAAAAAAGGAAAATTACATCATTGAAGTAAAGTTACAATAAATTTAATATTGGGTATCTGCCTTTTTTGTGCTTATATATGAGTCATAAATATATATATTATGTTGAGCTATTACTATTGCTCGAGTACTAGCATTATTGCTAAATACATAAAGCGTTATCAAAGACTGTCTAAAACACATGAATTTAAATAATTATGCTAAAACCAACGAAGTGCTACATTTCTAAGCTGAAGTTATGATGCATAACGTTGAAAAGGGTGGGGGAATAACTGCTAGAGATTTTTCTAAAAACAATTGGCTCCTTTTGTATTAAACGCGAAAAACCCCGGAAAAATATTCAATCAACGTCAAGGCAGTGAATTATGTATTCAAAGTGCATGTAAATCTATCATTTTTTTTATCGAAGAGTTTTTCCATAAAAAGCGAATTTACACGGAAAATTATTTATAAAGTACTGATTGGTTGATAGATCTAAATGATCACTTATCATTTTTTTGGTTTCCCAAAAAAAGTTGAGTGTGTACTAGTGGTTCTTATACACAGTCCAGTCACATTAATGTGACCACTACCTACTTTCGACGTCAATGGGAAATAACCCATCACAAAAGGCAGGTGGCAGCACATTGCAGTGGAATATATATAAAGAATTCCACTTAATACCACTTAAATACCACACTCCACTTAAAGCCAAAATATGCAAGAGTGTATATTCAGGCTTTTGACAGGTGATAACATTAATGTGACTGGATTGTGTATATCATATGCTTAAAAGAAATTATCCAACATTTTGAAGAGTAAAAACACGAATATTCAACTTTAATTTCCCATAATGCGGTAAAAGAATTATGTAAAATTTGTAGGATGGAAACAACAACGAGTTTGTGATTACTTAACCTCTTCAGGAAGAAATTTTTTTAATCAAAAGAAAAAAATGACTTTTTTAATCGTTTCATTACGATTTATTCATTTTATATTGATAGGAATTCTAAAAGCAATAAAAAAGGGAGGAATAATAAAAATGCATAAAAAAATCATATCGTACACATTGGTAGCCGCTAAATGTTAATATTAATTTGAGTGAAATAATTTTGTACATTCCAGGCACAAGTTATTCATTATTATTCCGGACATTCATGGCTAAAACTAAAATATATTTAATATATCTGGTATTTTTAAGAAATACTAACGATTTGTTCAAACAATTCAATCAAATAATCGAAATACTATTTTATGTTATTTTTCATATTATTAACTGTACACCGTTATCTAAACCATAAGATTGTATTTTTCTTGTTGAGAAATTCTGTATTGAATAATCTATTATCAAATTTTTGTTCTTTTTATTAATGATAGTAATTATATATAAAAAAAATTAAATGTCCACATATGTGGCTAAAGTAGTCAAGAGGTTAACTATTTCATTTTCCATCGTACCATTTCCAGAGAGAGACGTGTGGAAGGTCATGTACCAGCATCTCAAAGAAAGGCTGAAATACATCGATTCTGCCAAGACGTTGCTCCAAGGCCCCTTAGTGGAGGAGCCTCCTCCGCCTCCACCGCCCGAAGTGGAACCTCCGCCTCCCCAAAAAAAGAAGGTGGGCAAAAAAAGAAAGGAAAGAAAGCCAAGAAGAAGAAATAAGAGACAATGCTAATAAACTTTTAAGTCAAAGTTATATGTTCTTTTAAGTCAAGGTCTTTTGTTCTCGACTCTTAAGATATACATCTGTTTTATTTTATCTGGTTTAAATCGAAGAATACTTGCTACACTTTACCTTTTCATGTTTTTCGTCGAATGTTAATCCTCCTCGGGATTCTTATTTTTGTAGACAAATATAATGCTTTTACCCCAAGACTTAAATTTCTTGATAAAGAGATTCTGTAAACCTCATCTTATTTACATTTCAAACTCCAAGTTTCTTACATAATGATTTTTAGTATCGACATTACTGGACCCGTATAACTTATCCCATCATATACTTGACGAACAATAGCTAAGATAATCTCTTACAGATTTCTAAAATAGTCGTCTACTCTACACGATAACATATCTTTATAAGAATACAGTATTATGGAGGATATACTATCGTTTGTCTTTATTCTTAAAGCCGATACATTTTTCTTTTGGGGGAGGGGATATTTTATTTATAATCTTAGTAGATACATTAGATTGCTATCGTCTTAAATTTAAATGACTAGAAGACAGCATTATTTGCGATTCTAGAATAAATATAATTGATTCTTCAACATTTAAACTAGTGACAATCCACGTTAAATGATCTCGCTAAAACATCTATAGTTTCCCATAAATTTTCAATAAGTGTACTTAAAATGATATTGGAAGGTTATAATAAATAATAAAGGACCAAAAAGTAAAATAAAAGAACTACCCTTAAATATCGGTGTATCTTTACTGTCCCGTTACACCGTAGAAATGTTAAAAAATCGTGATATTTTCTCATTTACAGCGATTTGTAAAAAACTTTTTCTATGTCTGATTTAATATCAGCATAATTCTTGCAAAATTGCTTTCAAGCATACATAATAATTTCTGTAACGTTGGTTCCTATAACCAAACAATCATTCAATGGTGGAGGCTTACTAATTATTTCGGATGCATTGAATATTGGTCTTATTTTAGTAGTGCCTCCGTCTTTCACCGCTGGTCTGTGTGATAAATGAGGTACCCTTTTCCTGCTTGTAATATAATGCAACTTTTTATTTGCACCGAGAGACCAAACAAATATTGCAAGCATTGTTATAATCTTCAATCATTTATGATTATACTACCTTTTTTCAGCACCATTAGAATCTAAGCCTCTCAGCAAGAGTTCTTTCACAATTTAATGCACTCTACCTTTTTAAGCGCTCTTACCTTTTTCAACCTAATAAAGTAATTATCGTGATGCATCCCGATTTTAAAGGCATTATCGTACTAATGAATTATTTACCAACAATATTCGTACAAATTAATAACTTAATTTCATTAGGGAAGTTTTAAATAATTTCGTTCTAAAATAATTACATCAATACCATTTAGTTTTAAATTCTTTCAACCCTGGGACAGATAGAGTTTTCTTACTTTAAAAACAATTTTTGGTTGACTAAAGGACTTAAATTACGTTTATATTCATCATCGGCACTATTTAATTTAACACTGTATTTGTGTATTATTTCTTCAGTCTGGACTCTAACTTTATTCTTAACATTTTTTTTTTACCACCATTAAATGTTCTTTATTCTATTTTTGGCAGTTTGCATTTTACAGTTTGGATGTTTTTACATCCATCAAAGTTTACTATTGCTTGGTGAAGATTAGTTTTTAGGCAGCATTTTCTTGCTTTCGTATTAAATGCTATAAACTTACGATGATGCTTCTCAGCCGCCATGTAATCCTTTTGTGTTTAGAATTTTTCTAAGTAACAAAAGTATGTTGTTGGAGTCTCGTAATTGTTTTACTTTGTCTTGAAGTTCTTCCTATGTAATTTGTATTTTACTAATATCTGCTGTGCTATCTTGAAGCAGAATTTTTAAACGATGTATTGTTTTTGTGAAATTGCTTCTGACAGATTCACCTTTACCTCCAGATTCATCGTATCGTACCCGACAACAAAAAGTAGAACTGAAACTCAATCATAAAATCAACTCACTACTTTAAAATCAAATCGATTTCTATCCTGGTCTGAATGACATTACGTTGTGTCGTAGCCGTAAAGAGTTCGAATAAAGCAGATTGGAAAAATAAGCTTGATTTTGTATTTTCTACTATTTAAATGTATACAAAAGCGAAAAACAACACAAGAGCAATTACTGAGTAGTTTTTCTTGCGTGATAAAGAGATAGTTAATATTAGTTGAGCTCGTGTGCGTGCGCAGAACTATGGCGCCATGTACCGAAAAGCAAAACGTCACAGTTTCTGCAATGAAACATTACTAGGTCGGTAAAATATCATTAAAATACTTCACTTTTAAATACAATACAAAAAGCATTTGGCATATATTGTCCGACGACCGACAGAATGGAAAATCAACAAACTGCTGAATCAAGTGAATTTTAAAAAGAACGGTTTCATAGGATTTTGTGTCAGTATAATCAATGCCAACTTATCAATTTGAAAAGCAAGTACTAGAACTTGGTTGGAAATTTCGCTGAATAATATTTTAATCAAATTATTATTTTTTTTTTTTTTTTTGTCAAATTAGTAGGGTTTTTTTTTTTTTTTTTTTTTTTTTTTTTTTTTTTTTTTTTTTTGCTACTTCAGTTGTTGATGTTGTTACTATCTTCTGTTTTGGACTTAATCTTGAGATTGCTCCACCTGTAGTAGAGAAAACTAGTTTTCTCACATTCACCAATCAGCCTCCCTGTAATATTCTAAGATACTGGTTTGTAGTCAAGTATGTATGTAAAAAAAAAAATTTTAAGAACTAATGATGTATCTAAAAACACATTTGGCTTTATTTAACCCAGTCTTTTTTTTTTTTGTAGGATTACTTAATTAGTGTGATAAAATTAATCACTATGGGATCTGATCCCCTTCATCAAAAACATAATAGCCATTTCAGTTTTTTAGATGTTATCCTTTAAAGCTCTTTTAAATCTGGGATATTAATTACTTACTTTATTATAAGAAATTTTTTATTCTAGTACTAGTGTATTTTGTGGGAATTTATAAGTGTTTCGATTTCGAAATTCAACATAATATGCTTCTGGCTTATTAACAACTTTCAATTCCGACATCAATTACTCTATAAAATTTCCGAATCTTGTTTATTAGATGCCACTAGTCCGCCGTACATATAAAAAGCTACTCGAAACTTTCTATTATCTCGATCTCTAAGAAACAAAAAAGAATCCATTCACTTGCATTAAATCTAAATTCCAATGAAAAATCTTCAAAGCATTTCCAACATTCGTGGTGCTTGCTTCAGATGATGCAAACTAAGTTTTAGTCTTCAAGCATTCCTGGAATTATCACCGTAACCTTGTGGTTGTTCTACCTAAATAGTTTCCTTTAGATTACGAGAGAGAAAAAGCGGTCGAAACACCAAATTCAGATGTATGTGTGTGCAACATTAATTATAATATTAAGCAATACTGATTATAATATATTAATAATTATTAAGCGTATTGCTCTTAATTTGGTGGCATGATTTCCCAAGAAATAGCTTTTCAGTTGAAACTATCCATGTGTCTCGGTTGTTTTTGAATGTATAGCATTCTCAAAAGCTTTATATATTTCTGGTATCTTTATGTCAGTTATAAAAACTTCAACAAACTTGATATAATCCTTTGATGACCGTAGATACCAGTGATATTTTTTAAGCATCATTCTCTTTACAAAAAGTTACCATGCACAAAACATTATTTTTACTCCAGGAACAATGCTTTTTTTTAAAACAAGTCACACGAAAACTGTTTTTCCTTTGTTATGTTTTCATTAAATGATATTCATTAAAACAAACAAGTGCATGTTTTGTTTTGGATTAAAAATGCCTTGATCGGAAAAAAAAAGTAAATAAAAATACTGGAGGATTATCACAGCAAACTCCTTCAGTAACAAAATCCATCAGGATCAACCCAGATATTTTTTCTGCTTAATATAAAAGAAAACTTAATAAAGGTAATAAAAGCTTCATAAAAGTAGATAATCTACAGCAAAATCTATCCAAAGTAGAAAATCTAAAGCTACTTATTAAGCTTAGACAGTCTAAAGCTTAATAAGTAGCTTTAGACTACATTGGTTTCTTCCCAATCAAGATGGAATTCTATACTGAAGAATGGTGTTGCATTTCAATACATGTTAGGAAATGTGGGTGATTTTAAGCATGCCCTTTTTGAGATAGCTTAGGTTATATGCCTTTTCCTAATCACCAGACTTCTAACATAACATTTATATTAAAACAAATATAACTTAACAAAGTACTTAACGTTATACATCACAATAAATAAAGAAGTTCTTCACACAATCCGATCTGCACAAGAAAGTTGTCATAGAAGCTGCCACAATCCTATATCTAGAATAAGCCTATATGGAAAGCAGGTAAGATGAGCTAATACTTGTTAGAGAACATACTTGTATACCATTCCGTCTGACCATTATGCCTTTGCACCTATATACTACCACTGCGTCAAAAAAATTTGCATATAACCCTGAAGTTTCTCATCACTGAGTAAATCTAGAGCAAATGCATCAGTCTTGCAAGCTGACTTTATTGTCTAGTATGAAGAAAGGCATTAAAACTTAGAAGCATCACTAAATGTCATGCTACAAATGAACAAAAAAAAAAAATCTGTCGTTCTTCATGGACAATGAACACTTTAAGGTAATAAAATCCATAGTTTGAACCGTTATTTCCTGGCCGAAAAAATGAAAGATCTAGTATAATCCGAGGGAGATTCGCGTCTGTTCTTTGGCGTACCACAGATCAGTCTAAAATTTGGAAATCAGTCCAGTCTATTATGCCATTTTTATAAAAATGGCATAATACTAATGAAACATCAGTCTCAAAGAGCCTTTTATCGCCGTAATTACATAAAAACTTATGATATTATCGTAGTGGAAATAGGAAAGAAGCCCTGCATTTTAGAACTATAGAGGGGAACAAATAGGATTTTTTGACAATTTGTGATCTTTTATTTGCTTTAAGAATTGAAATTCCCGATTCTCTTTTTTTATATCTATAAGTATTATATCTATATCTTTTCCAAGCCTTTTTCATCCATTATCACACATCGATGTACGAAGTATCTCACTTTTTGTGAATTCTGGCTAACCTTTTTGTCCACAACAGTTAAGCTTCTTTCTTTACATTATTTATTTAAGAATTATTTTCTGTAAATTCTTCTTGACAAAAAATATTTTTGAATGACAATTTTACATAATTTATTTCATGAAAATGGCAGGAAAAAAATATTCAGAGATTGTACTCAGTGACGTATATAATCTCGAACTTTTAAGCTTTTTTTTTTTAATGTATAACCTGCTAATGTATGCATACAATTCTGTAAAGTACTAATTAGTTCTGGATAGCTGTCGTTATAAAATAAAGCATAATCAATAAAAAATAAGTATCTTAAAATTAGTCCCCGAAGACAGCTAAATGCGATTTCACTGTATCTGACTTATTATTCTAAACATTCAAATTAGAATACCATTTCTTTTTCTTGAAATTGCAGATATTTTAACCAAGTACCCATTAAAGATTCTAATTTGTTCAGGATTTCTGAAAGATTGTCTATATGAAATTAATACAGCGAAATGAGACTAACTTATTTTCGCTCTCCATCCATTCCAGGATAAGTTAAATGTGATTTAACCGCACTTATTATCCTAATACATTTACCATTTCATGTATTATAATTTATTAAATCTAGCAGTTGCATTTAAGCAAAATTTTATAGTAAACAAAACTCAAGTCAGAAATAAATAAGTAATCTCAGAATTTTTATTTCAGGCATACAGAAGCAATAAATAATTTACAAATTTTTTAAATTGGAAGAAAGGAAAAACATTTGATCTATTAAAAGACAAACACAATAAAAAAAAGAAGCAAAACTATATTTCTAAAAATTTAATGATTCGGGAAAATAAAATGTCCAACAAAGAATCTTAACAATGCAACAAGCTTTGATGAGCCAACTTAAATAGTAATAAACTGCAATGTAGTTGGCAAGCAATTAAACAATAAAAATGATGCTTTTTTTTTTCACTGGATTTTCAAAAAGTACAGACATAAAATAATCTTTAGAATTAACATTTAAAAACTGAATTACCAGAAAATAACTTTTTTTTTCCCAAAAAACGATAAACTTTAAAAATCTCAAATTTTTCTAAAAGTCTACATAAAACAATATAAACTAAAAATGAAATAATTACAGACATTAAAATATCAATGAATAACATTTTTATACTATAGTTTTTATTTTACAAAAACGGCACTTGGGTGATAATAGAACAAGCAAAATCGACCTTCGGTTCTTGAAAGAACACATTCGAGCAACATCAGGAACACGAACATTGTTTGTTTTTTTTTCTTTTTGACACATGTTCTGGCAGTCGTAAACATTGCACAGAAATTTAACATAATTCACAAAGTAAACCAACCATTTGTTTTTTTAATAATCATGGCCAGTTCTTTTAAGAGGAAAAAAAAAAAAAAAGAAATAAAAGAAAAGATCTATGGACGCACCATCTAACGAGCAAAAGAAAAAAAAAAATTTTCCCACAAACAATATTTGGCAACATGAATATAAAAAGTAAAACAGATCATCTTGAGAGAGTCCAGTTTATGACACCTCGACCTTGAAGGGACTGCCAGGGATATGGTCATCTCCCCATTTCACGACACAGATGTGGTCTCCCTTCTCTTTGACGGTATAGTTTACTTGGTACAAATTCTTGCCGATGGTCTTTACGTGCACTTCATCAGTAGGGCCTTTGGGTCCGTACACAGAGCAGAATAACAGATTGTTACCTGGAAAATGAATAATGCATCATTGTATGGATGAACAAGCACGAGCAACAAATGTCAAGCATGATGAATAAATAGAAATAATAAAAAATTTATCCTTTGATACCACTTTATTTCAAACAATTTATTAAATCGAAATCCATAATATGCATTGCTAGAATTATGACCCATCAAAGTTTTATCCATACCATTTTTGGTGATATGATTCAATACCAGGTACCATTTTTTCAATTCCTCCTATTAGCTCACACACTCCCTATATATCTTGTTCAAATTTTCAATCGCTCATAAAATACTTTTTATTCCTCCACCTCAAGTTCAAATACATTTTTTTAACTTGAAGTGGATGGCACTTGATGTTAATACAGTTTTTTCAAATATTAATTCAGCAATTAAATTTTAATTAATTTTAGTTTTTTAAAATTTAAGTTGCATATATCTACCAATAGATGGCGTTCGATTAATTTTAAAAAAATGAATGAAAACTATTTATAAAGGACTTTCTGCAATATAGTGAAAAAAAAAGTAGGAATTGACTTTAATTTTTTTTTTTATATATTACTTGTTGGTGATATGATTCAATACCAGGTACCATTTTTGGGGATATGATTCAATACCGCTATAATTTCCGAAATCCCCTACGATACATCGCAGCTACAAATCACTAAAAATGTCGCCAATGTTGCACATTTTGAGACAAATAAGAGTTCATAAGCAATCACCCAGATCATCGGACATCTTTAGAGTACTGAACAACATTTGAGATATTCATCTCTGCTTTATAGACCTTTATAAAGCAACACGGAAGTGCAATAAACGCGCTCCCTCTTAGAATATAATAAACACAATCTACAGTATCATCAAAATATAAAATTTACACGCTTTTATTCAAATGCATTATAGAGAAACTCTAAAAATCTTTTCATTGAATTATGCAATGATTCTCAAGTTTCTTATCAATTTTGATGCTTTATTTAGTTAGTTTTATGGCCACAATTACGTAATTAGAGATTTTTTTCACTCAAAGTTAAACGGATTAAGATATTATTAATAGAAATTAACCAAAATATGTATTGAATAGCTAACAGACATTTGATTTCGAAATGTAAAAAATAATCAAATATTTAACTGCCATAGATCATCATTGGATGACATTTATTAACTCACCTGCTTCTCCGCAGTTGACAGTAAATTGATTATTCCTATGCAGATGAGCCTTCTTCAGTCCCATTCCTTTGCTGGTGACCTTGTTGGGGTCGGATCGGAACTTGGGAAGGTGGTCGGCCTTCTGCTTAGCCTGCTTCTGGCTGGTCTCCACTACCACATTAGACTGTTCTTTAATACCTACATCCGTCAGTGTGCGACCTGTTCAGCAATTATATAACAATGATCAGAACCCCTCTTGCTAACAAGCCAAAGTCAATAATGAAAATAATCGAACAAAGAAAACATTAAAAGATGCAATTTAAAAATTTCTGTATAAAAAAACATTAGTCTTGAAACAGGAGGGTACAACCCCTCCCTCTCTGAAATTACTGTGCCATAATAAGACAGAAGTATAATAGATCAAATACCTGAGCAGGGAACTTTGAAAGGACTTCCACTGATGTGATATCCATTGTACTTGACGGTCACGAAGTAATCTCCGGGGGCCAAAGGAGTGTAACGCACTTTGTAGCCTTCTTCCACTTCAGTGCAATCCATGGATACTTTGGAAGGACCGTCGATGGTCACAGCCAAGGTACCAGTACCAGCGCTGCAGGTGTCTACAATGAAATCCATTTTCGTACCTAAAAAGAAGAGGGGCACACATTTTATAAGAATGAGGTATCCATCAAGTTAATCGATTTTGTTTTATTCAAAAGACTACGCCCAAAAATCAATTTTGTTTTTCATTTTTATACCTTACCTACTCTAAAACGGTAAGCCTACCGTTTTAGAATAGGTATACTGTCTTCCCCATGTTATCACAATACATTTTTACCTTAGATCCAGTCATATAGTAGGCATAAATAGCACGGTTTATAACATCCGGCGGGTACGTATACCTGATAAATCTATCCTCTGGATGTTATAATTAATATCTTTTGGATATTCATAAGTACTTTTTAGTTTTACCAATTTCTTTAAGGTTTACAGATTTCCTCGACAACATGCTTCATGCCCAGTTTTTGCATATTTTTATAAATATGTGTGTTATTTCTTTTTTCATCTGCCTATGCTATTCTCGCCTTTCCATCTATTTATAGTTGTATTTGTCTCATCATTTTCAATTTTCAGTTTCGTTGCTGTGATTTATGCTCACTTTGGATTTTGAACAAATTAAAGATTTGATTTTGAAGCGAGTACAGGTAGTAGCTTTTGCTGCACAAATGGTGGTATCACTAGGCGGAAATACCAATGGAAAAAAAAACGACTATCGCCAGCTTGAATTTGCCATTGCCATTTGAGCCCTACACTTGGAGATATGACATGTAGCTCCACTGGATGCAGGTCCCAGTTACCTTTTGTTCCCATAGTCTGTGATTTGGATAGCCGTTGTTACATTTGATATACAGCAAAGCAATCCAGCCTTAATATCTTCGAGGCTTCAATTTCACTACTTTACAACAGGATAATGTATAACTGCGCTTGCCCATATGTTACGCTCATCTTTATAGAATATTCTCGACTGCTGCCACGGCCAGCACATTCTATAGATTGGTCACAAAAATCTAGTCAATGTTTTCTGAAAGATTGGCACACACCCACTTTCTTTCTATTACGACAAATGAACTCTGGTGCAGAGATGAAACCACTTTTAACGCTGTGCTTATATCTGCCATACAAACTCTGTTTAGACTAGATACACAACCGTTTAGAGATGTTAATTATTGTCAGAAGTTATTACTGTGGGTAAAAATTTTCACATTCTCTATATTACAAAATTATTTGTGGATTTAATCACTTCTTTCTGCCATTATACAGTATGTGTAACAAAATATGATTGCTAGTAATATTTTTTCTGTCATGATTGCGAAGTTAATTTGATGATTTAATTTATGACTTTAAATAACTTGTAAAAACTTATAGGAAATACACGACTTCAGAATACTACATTTCTATCTAATTAGGATTATACTATGAAACTATTAGTAGAAAGCTATAAGCCTTAGAGCCTAGCTCGGTTCATCATTTTCATCGATATGTTCACTGTTCTAAACGATTTCATTTCCCAGCATTCATATTCAAATACCTGATGTAGCTTCTTTCAGACCAGCTCCATACGCCTGCACGGCAGCTGGATCGGCATCATCCTGGCCAATCCTGAGGCGGAAAGGACTCTGAGGGATGTGGACACCGTCGCAACGGATGTGGATGAGGTGGATACCATTCTCGCGAGGAACGAAACGCATGGCCCACTGATCTGAAAGAGATAAAATAGATGCGTATAAAAAATTCACTTGTGATTAAACAATTGACAACAGAAAGGGTAGTAAACTGCCACTTACCAGCATCCAAAGGTGCAATGAAAACGTCGTCCTCCGTACCAGAAGGTGTGATCACTTTACCATCGAGGTTTCCTTTGGCACCATTCATGAGGATGGCCAGGGAGACTGGCTTGTTGGCCTGCAAACCGGACTCGGGCACATGGGCCAGCTCGATCTTGGCAGCATCTCCAGCAGGTGGCAAGATGTACACATGGTAAGGGCTGTCGGGGATGTGCTGTTCGTTGAATTTGATGCCCACGCGGTAGTCGCCTGAAGAATTTCAAATATTTAGATTAACCCCTTACGGGCATTATACTATAATATCGGATAATACAAACATCTTATTGTTTATTATAAATCTTGATCTGTAAATTAAGCATATCTTTTTAACCTTTCCTTTAAAGACAATTTTATTTAATGAATGACGGTTGCAATTATGTATATAATTCGACTAAAACTAAACTAAAGAGACATTAAATAAATTATTAATTTCAACCAAGTTCCTGCTGAAAAAGCAATGAGTAGAATATAAACAAGCTTGGATATAGTTGTCAGTTAACCGCTCCTTTTAAATTTTGGATTGTACACGATGTACTAATGAACTATGAAACTATTGAAAATGTGCACTGTCTAAGAGATTTTCGATGTACTAAATTTATACTACTTGCTTTACTATCCAGGTTTAAAATCTTCAACATTTCTCAGAATTGTAGAACTTCTACAGAGCAACTCATACATTTAGATTTAAAAATTTTTAAAAGCCTTTTTTTTATTAATTTCTATATTACAGAAATAATTTATCGCTTCTTTAACAGTTGACAAAATGTTAAACCCTTTGCTATAGTCAAGAAAAAGCCAAATTAGTTTTATATGAAGGTTCCGATATTTCCTTTAAAACTAAAAAAAACTACACATAAAATGAAAGACGTAAATTAGGAATGAATTACAAACCTGGTTCGGTGACTTTGTATTTGACGAAGCAAGATCCATCCTTGCAGTCTTTGAAGTCGATGTCAGCCTTGGACGGTCCCTCAACGGAAATGGCCAGACTTCCAGCACCGGCCTCTCGAGTCCACACGTTGAACTCGCCTGGAATTGGAAAAAACTCAAAATCACAACTCGGAAGAGCATGTAACTGTTGTCACGATATCTTGTAAATGGAACTAACTTTATCAGTTTGAAAGCACGACATTAAATATATAGCTTAAAACTCGATGAATTTAGTAATAATGATTAAAAACTTCAAGAAAATAGTTATTGAGAATCTTAGGGGCTTCGTATTTTTGGCCAATTATTTATTATTATTTTGAAAGGTAAAAACTAAAAATTATACTGAAAAAAACAAACAAAAAAACCATTTATTTCTAACACAAAACTGCAACCGTGAGCTTTTCGATTTGTACAGGATATGAAGGATTTTCACAAGAAAATAAATCTTATACGATGAAAAAAAGTTAATGTCGTACTTGAAGAGAAAAAAATTATCATTCTATTCTACAATATTTTTTTAATATATTTCAATCATGAATATTCAAATGTAATTTCCATCAGATTTAGTAATATTTATTTATATTTTTAAAAATCAAAAAATAATAATTTTATATACTTGCATTATGTTGCACAGAGGTATATTTTCACAACTTCATGGTTTTTAATTTTTCAAGATTTGATGTTTAGTAGAAATTTTAATTTAGATGAAATTTTAATTAAATGAAAATTTTAAATTCAATGTTAAGTCTAGTAATTCAACTTTGTAAAGGCATTGCTATAAGCAAAGATTGTCTCTTTTTTTTTTTTTTTATATTGATAATGGACATGCGATATATTGATTTGAGATACAAAAGGTGAGAAAATGTTAGATTCATATGCACTATTTATGTGTTAATGTAACAGATGCATTATTTAAAATCTCTCATACTCTGAAATCTTCTGTTAATATATGAATTCCACTGCATTTAAAATGCATACAAGGGTGTAACAATTTTTACATCTAGTTAGTTATCGGCTTTGTCAATTTTTGGTTGAGACTGTTTGCAGTAAGGTTCTGTATTTTTCCTTACTTGTTTTATTATTTTAATATCAGTACCTTGTGACGTTTTACGAATTTGGCAAAATAGCACTGAATTCTTTTATTTTTTATTGATGGATCTGGAGGTACATAAAAAAACTTACTTGAATACTTAAACACCTGTATGTATTAGACACATGTATCCTAGACATTATAAAAATAGTTCGTGTGTTGCTAGGGTTCAAATTGCTGCCAGATAAACGAATCACACATCGAATTTTTTTTTTTTTTTTTTAAAGAAAATATAATAGAAAAGCAATGCAATAGATGATTGTAATGGATAGGCACTTAAATTTCTTATTAAAAGTTTTTGCTTTCAACTTCATTGTGTGTGTATATACATATGTATATCTGCTTTCTTTAGCATACACATGCAAAGTGTCGTTATTAAATGGCAATATGTCCTTTTTCACTATCGTGTAACAACTATTAAAACAAATTCATCAACTTGTAACTAATTACAGTCTTTGACATGTCAGTTGAGAATTTGTAACTCAAGTGTTCGTTTTTATTATTATTTCAAATTTTGTCATTCATCATCAACTGAAGTTTAAAAAGTGTAACTGGCGAATATCCAAGGTTAAAAAAAAAAAATAAGACAAGGATTGGAGATTTGTTTTTGAACTTTTTTTCTAAAATTTAATCATGTTTTAGTATTTTTAATCGTTCGCTTTTTTTTGTCGTTTTATATATGCTAATTAATAATTTAAATATTTTAATTTATATTTAATCATTAATTTATATTTTTGGATAGTTTAAATTAATCACACGTCTATGATTAAAAAAAAAAATTCCATTTTTAGGTCAGATTCTACTTTCTACTCCACAGACATGGAAAGATATAGGTCACATTCTACTTTTCACACAGACTTGGAACGATACTCTGTCTTAAAGTGGAAACGAAACGCATTTAACTAGTCACAGGATTAAATCATCCAAAAGAAATTATTTTCAAAAAGTGAAATACTCACAGATCTCATTGGTCATGCCCCTGACCAATCCGGGTCCTCCGGCGTGCACGCGATGGGCACCGTGGTCCCTGAAGGGTCCAACCGTGAACTGGAAGGGGGATCCGGGGATGTGCATGTCCTTGTTGCGCACACTGACGGTGTGCACCCCGACCTCCTTGGGGGTGAAGTGCACGCTGAAGAGGCAGTCGTCGCAGTCAGAGATGGCAGCGTCCTCGGACATGCCGGACGGAGAGGTGACACGGGCAGCCATATCGAAGGCACAGGCACCTGGAGCAAGATCATGCACAGTTTCAATAGATCTATTGACAATATTACAATCGAGAACATATGGTATTTATATATATATATATATATATATATATATATATTTTAAGTAGCAGCAGTAAGTCATAGTTTAGACCGCCTTTGGAGACTTGAGACGACAAAACCGCGCTAAACATGAAATTAATATAGTCAGATCACCAATCATATAGGATGGATTGAAAAAGATCGACATCATAGAAAAGGAAATGTCATTTAAGATGGATTTTTAATTGCAATCAAAAAGGATTTTAATTTTTAATAATAAAATTTTAGGATTAGATGATCAAAGAAAAACTAGATGAAAAAGATTCAACATTAACTAGTATACTTTCTTTCAAGCATCGTCTTATCTAACCAGCACCCTAACAAGTAATCGATTCGATTGTTTCCACCGTTAAATCGGATGTTTACTACTCCACGCAATCCGTGTTCGGACAATAACCATCCAATGATAAACGAGATTGCTATGTTTTACAAAAAAATGTTTACAAATATTGTACATGTTTCGTAAATCATCGACAGTTTCGCAAAATGAAGTGACAAATAGAACCCAATTGTATTAGTAATCTTGGCTATACAGTGGTTTCTTTGTTGGTGTGCTATAAAAAGAAATGGGTTGGTGTCCATTGTCCTAGAAACTAATTAGCTAACATTTAAAAATGCAATAAAATTTAAATTAGAAGTTAAAAAATAATTATTTACTACTTAATTAAAGAAAGAACTTTTTAAAAATGAGAAAAACTCCACTCAACGTTCTAATGTTAGCGTTAAATTCAACTGAAATTCATCAACTAAACAGGACTAGCAGGATAATTGGAGCAGGCCAGAACTGCTTTCTGGTTGGAACAAATGGTGATTTGAAGTTGTAATGACAAAATATCTACAAGTGGAAGTCACGAAAATAAATAATTTTATATAGTTTTACCTGGCAGTCTGAATTGCAGTTTGCATTCATTTCCAACATCAGCGACAGGGACGGAATCTCTCTGCTTTTTGATGAATTCTCTTTGAATGTTGGAGCCTTCACCCAATACTTTCACTGTGAATGGACTTCCTATAATGGAAAAAATAAAATCAATCAGTATTGTTTATTATTATCTCAGTATTATCTGAACTATTATTTTAATCCAAATATATGAAATAAAAGAAAGAAATAAAACGAAATTTTTACCTGGTACGTGGTGATCGGCAAACTTCAAGTTCACAATGTAGTATCCAGGCTCGGTGGGCTTGTAGCTCACGGACAAAGTGCCATCTTCATTGTCTTTGCATTGAATATCTGCTTTGCTAGGACCTTCAACTGAAAGACTGAGACCACCGAAACCTGAAAAGGGATTCAAGATTACTTTCACTATTTTCAAACAATTTATAAGATACATAAAAATGTAAAAATTCAAAATAAATTAGATTAAAATATGCATTAAAGTAACTGAACAAAAGTTAAATTGCATTTATTTACTATAAATGAACAGAGACACGCTTTTTTCAAAGCTACACATTTATATTTCCTTATTATGCGCCAGTTATTTATCATTTTAAAAAGTATAACCTGAAATCAAACTGAAATTTTGGTTCACTTATACAACATTTATTTTTTTTTAAATTTATCTTGTAATTATTATTTTATTTCATAAATAATTCTTTTATAACTGAACATTTTAATAAAATCAATCTATATTAAAGTACTACTAATTATGTTACATCCTGACACAAGACAACGAATATACGATGACTTCTTTCAAGAATGTCGACGTACAAAATTGAACTCTGTCGATGAACAAGAAAAACACAAAATAGGAGATCGATCATTCTTCAAAATAATTCGGAGAAAATTGTCACCTTTGCAATAGGGAAAATTATACCAAAGAATGAATTCATGCAATGAATATATCAGACTGATGGTCACGTTGGGTCTATGCAAATGGAGCCGGCTGATAACAAGATCTGAGCTCTAGCTAAACAAATAGCCAAGTCTCCAAAATATTAAAAGTGTCTATTGGAAATTTCAAACATGGCAATTGCTAATGCCATACCGAGGTTAACAATAGGAGACGTGAACAACTTGTCAACCCAAATATTTGGCGAAAGCAATTTTACAAATGTGTGACACAGAACCCACAGTTGAAAATTTTGCAGAAGTCTTCGAAAAGAAATAATAAATAGAACGATATTTCTCCTTATAAAATCTACAATGCTCTACCTAGTTCCAACATCAGAAAGAACTTTTCTTTTTATTTAACAAATTTTAATCACTATGGTGCAAGAATAGATGATCTGGCACTCGCAGGATCTACCTAATGATTTAATTTTTTTATGATCGCCATAATAGTGGATAGATTGTAATGTTTGGTGCCTTTGCCTGGTAAATTGTAACACTGGCATTCTTTTTCATGTCAGGACTGCTATAATTATGTAGAAATCAATGGAGCGAGAATTTTTGCACGGGTAAGAATGTTTACTGCTTCGAGTTTGAATTTTGAAAAGTCAAATACATTTTTTTTTGTTATTGTATTTTTAATAATCGTCCTGCTTATTCATGAAAATGCATCACAGAAGTCATTTCATACATTCAATAGTTTTGCATTCACTCACCGGCCTCTTTGGTGTCGATTTTGAATTCATTGGCGACGTGGGTCTTTCCTTCGCGGATGGCGTCTCCGATGACCTTCACCTTAGTGGCGTCTCCGATCTCCTGGTCCAGGACGTTGATGGTGAAGGGGCTGCCCTGGATGTGGTTGCCGGTCCTCTTCACGTTCACCAGGTGAGGCCCAGCCTCGCGGGGAGTGAAGGAGATGCCTGCACAAAAAAAAAAGATAATAAAATTCGATTGTCCTTTTCACTGAAATGGAGTCATTGAGAACTTCAATATGCAATCAGAATAATAAAAAAAAACGTAATGCCGGAAATTTATCTAAAATACAAAAAAAATAGCCATCCATCATAATTTGAGATGGTTACAAACTGAAATTCTTACTAATACCAAAAGATAAGTAGAGACGTCGAAGAGTATGCAATATCTATACATTAAAAAAAAATCTATAAAAGAAATCATGCTCTTCATATATTTTTTTTAACGGTTCAAATCATAATGACAATCTTTATAATTTTAAACTTTGTTTAGACTCGTAATAAATAAAGAATCTGACATCAGAGTAATGAAATTTCTATTTAAGTATTAAAACGATCATTACGAAAAGGTTATTGGTCTTTTTTAAAAAAAAAGGGATTTTCTTCTAACTTACCCAAGTGACCGTTTGGCAGCGTTTTCAAGAAACATGGCTCTTCCAGACCAGAAGGAGCCACTATACTGGCATTGAGGTTCCTGGCATCTTTCTCTTGGACCTTTAGAGACACTTCGCTGGAATGACCCACGGATATCTGGTTTCTTTTGCGTCCCTCTCCTACAAGTGCAAAAGGAAAAGTTTTAAACAAGAAAAGATATTTACATTTTAATGACTAAAAAACACAACGAATTATTGAAAAAACAATATTACATAACCAAATAATCAAAAAGTAACCGAACTAATAATACTATAAAAAACATGATAAGAGCATCCAAAATGTTAAAATGTTTTTACAATTCACGTTTCACAAATGTAATAAAATTACGAAAGCATAAAATCAGAGGTATGGAATCGACCAAAAGATTTAGACTCCCAAGTTGGATTTTTTTTTTTATACCAACTACTGACTATTTTCCGTAATTTCATGTGCTATTATCTTCCGTAATTGTATGTCTAATGGATTTGTGAAATAAATTCGATGACTTTAATGAACTTATATATGACGAAATCATCGAATATCTATAAAAACTGGGTTTTTTTTTTTTTTTCATAAGTTACTTTTTACAATTAAAGGTGTACTATTTTCACTCATCTTATTATACAAATATGTTCACAAAAAACACGTGTATCCTAGAAAAATAACGTCAAAGCATTATAGTAGAATAGCTTAGACAAGCAAAAAGAAAATTGCACATTTCAATCACAAAAATGCAATTTTTGTAACACATTAAATTTTATTTTTTCTTAATAATACAATACCTTCTATAAGATCTTTCACTGTTGACCCAAGATAGTTTTCATAAGCCTCAATAATTAAAAAAAAAAAAAAATCGCGATATTGCGTGTAGTGCAAAGTAAAATTCACGTGTAAATAAAATAAGCTTTAATTCCATTTTTCTAATAATTTTTCGCATACGTTAAGTAAGATCAAGTACTCCCAAGATTTATATTTTTACTTTATGTATCCGCAACATGTCAATTAAAAAAAAAAAAGATCCAGATCATTTGATTAAATACAATGCAATTCTTCAAATATAGAATGCAGTCTTACCTGTAATTTTCGAAGTAAATGGACTTCCTTTGATATGTTTTCCGGCGAATTTGACTGAGATTTTGTATTCACCAGGAGCGGCAGGCAAGTAGTTAACTGCGACTGTTCCGTCTTTGTTGTCATGGCAAGTGATTTCGGCTTGAGAAGGACCCTGGACGGCTACATCAAGGCCACCTTATTTAAAAAGAAAAAACGATTAGTTGGTACAGATTATAGCAGGCATGATATAAATCATACTAGTTACAAGACAACTTATACAATTTACTTTGGTAGTGCATTTTTAAACTTTAATACTCTTAAGAATACTTTTTTTTTTAATAAACTAAATTAAAATAATACATTACGATATTTTTAATTTGTTTAAATATAAATAGAGAAAATAAATTAAATAGAATGCCTACAAAGACGCCTTTTAAGCAACTTGTTTTTCCCTCCCCTCTACTAGTTTTTTCTCCATGATGGAAGGGTGTAAAAAAACACAAGCATGTACAATTCTTACCTGCACCAGCATTCTTGGTGTAGATGGTAAAATTGGCAGGTTCACCAGCAATACCACGGCTTAAACCTGGACCATGAGCAGTGACAAATCCACTTGAGATTGTGTCCACGAAGATTTTAAACGGACTGCCTGCATGAACAAGACGAAACTCAGATTACAATGGAAATGCATTAATTTGTTAGCAATGTTGAAAAGAATCCTGTAAAACTTAATGAAAAGGATTTTTAAATCATTACTGGACATACCTGGTATGTGCTCTTGGTTGTACTTGACATGCAATTCGTGCAAACCTTCTTCCCTTGGATCGTACTTGATTGAAATGGTGCCATCTTGGTTATCTATCACCTCAGGCTTGTCTATCTTTCCAGATGGCATTTTAACTTCAGCTGAAACGGCATTGAATAACGCGTTGAATGTCTCCATAATTTAACAACAAATAAAACAACAGAACATGGTGAATAAAGTAATTCATGAGTAAAAGGAAATCAAAAAGAATCCATACCTGTTATTTGACCAGTACCGGGTGGTAGAACGATGCTATGTAATTCTACACTTCGGAACTCGGTTGTTCTAGATTGAGTGGTTCGAGTCTTGGTTACGCTCTTCCTCTGGACTTTTTCAGTAACAGCCTGTTAAAAAAAATGGGACATATTTAGTTACTCGAAATTCACTTCTCCAAAAGATTTTCAACAAAATTGGAAAAATGGAACTTTTCATTAAATGATGAGCTTCATTATTCAAATTCGGAGATTTATAAATTTTACCCAAGAACTTTTCCGGCTTGTTCTGGTAGCCAAGGTATTTAAAAAATTTGACTTTTTAAAATGAATTACTTTATTACTTTATGAGAAGAAAATTCATGAGAAGAAAAAAACTCAATATATTCTTTTGAAAACATGTATGAAATATATTAACCTATACAAATTCATTATAAATAAAAACATAATAAATTTATATTTAACAATGTAATTAGATCATTTTAATGTAAGTAACTTGTATGACTTAATGTACATATTAACAGCATGAAATATTTAAAAGTGTTTATTTACTGCAATGTTTAAATAATAAAATGAATAAATTAAAATGCATTAGATATTTCATAATAGAATTGCTTATTGCTTAAAAAAAAAAAAAAAAAAAAATTAGCTATCCCCAATATTTAAAAAGTACAATAGTGCACTCTTTTATGTAAATAATTTTATTTAAAATCGTAAATACAAGTTGAATTTGAAGAGCTTTTAGCTTAAGTATATTTTAAAAGGCAACATGCAACAAAATATAATCAGATCTGAATAAAAAATGCACGGTAGTGTATGAAAAAAAAATTTCTTAGAGAGTTCTCCCGTTTCCTGTATGTGATCCTCATTTCAATTTACAACTAAATGCACCACTCTGACTAAAACTCAAATCAAAATAATCTTATAAATCTCTAAAAATTTCGCTATGCTTTCTCAGGCAGGAACCTGCCAACAAAAAAAATATAGATTGAAATATTTGGTGGTTGAAAGACGTTTTGGACACTTAAAGAGTTTCGACATTTAAAAAAAAAAAAAAACTTCTCACAAAAATGAAATGAAAAATTGCAATTTATTTTCGTATGCCACCAACACTTGCAACTTAAAGCAAACAGTTACGGAGTTATTAATAAGATGACAAATATCACTTTTTCCCATACCACCAACAAGGATCTTATTTTGAAGGTTTTACCATTAAAAAGTTTCTTTCAGATATGAATGTCACTTTTAACCCATTTTTCAAATTAGATTAATGATTTCGTTTTTTATTATTTTTACTCAGAGATGAAATAGATGCAAACAGGGTTATTTACTGAACACCAATTTTAAGTAAATGGTTGTTTTGAAAATAGCGCATATAAGACGAGTTATTGTAATTAAGATTATTTTATTATAACACAATTTTTTTTTTTTTTTTTTTTTTTTTACAGATTTAAGGAGTTTTATGTTTTGCAAATTTTATTGCGAATTTTTCAGGATGAATAAATCACTGTAATTAATATATTGAATAAAATTTTATAGACAAATACGAAAGAAAGTATAGTATCAGATTATAGGAATATTCTGGGAAATGTAATGCTCCTAATCTCCAAGTAAAAGCGTAATAATTATAAAAAAATTTCACACAATGAATTTATGTAGAATACATGATGTTGAGAAATTATCCCTTCTTGCAAAACAAAAACAAAATAGAGAAATGATTTAATGTAAAGTAATGTCGAGCGAGTTCAAAATTCAAATTAGAACGTAATAAATTCCCCAATCAAATACCTTATGCATATGATATGGTATAGTAGTTTTCGCTTTAAATTCAGTACGGAAGTAAATAATGGGTGTTGTAGTAATTTAGCCCATAAGCAAATGTACTTTTGAAAAATAACCGCAGGTGAAGTTGAATTCTAATGAAATCGTTAAAAGTTGCCTGTTTATGTTTAGCCCGTAACTCGGAAAGTACTAGCAGTAATTTCAATGTTGATTCATTTTTGTCCTATCGACATTTAATAGCAAATAAAAAACATTATTGCACATTTTATCCAAAATATACAATGATCTTTACTTTTGAAAATTAAAAAACACCTTAATGTTTCTAAATGAACTGCCATTTTCAATATTTATTGCTATTTTTAATAATGGATGTTTTGCCATAAAATTCTGTCATTTTTAAGGATTTTTACATTCTCCTCGTCGGCCTCTTTTTTTTTTTATTTGCCAATCCCATTTGTAAAAATAATAAGAAATTTTCACAAGAGAGAATATTGAATAATACTAATTCGGACATTTATGACTTTTATTGACATTTATGACTTTGTTTATTCTGACTTTTTGTTTGTCCTTTATACTCCCAGTTCCTCGTCCTTTAATTCCCAGTTTCCAACCTGTAGCTTTCAAATTTGGTGCGTACATAAGCTATGGCCTACATAAGACCGTATGCTATTTAAAACTTGTAGTTTTAAATTAGTAATTAATTAAATAATTTAATAAAGTAATTTAATTTAAAATTTATTTTCTCACCAAGAGAATATAAGAATTAAGTTCGTTACAATTGATACTGTTTTAAAAACACGTTTTTTTTACTGACTTCTAAGATTGTAACATTAGAGATTCGTTCAGAAATTACCAAGCCAGCTCAAGAAGCCACAAAAGTTCGTATTTGGCTCCCAAAAAGTTCCATTTATAATTATCTCATTTCTCACCTTTTCGGAACCGAATTACGAAATCCGTTCCTTCAGTTCCACCAACAGGTGCTCGCCAAGTGAACGGCACAGAGGGAAAAATTTCGCATATGATCTCAATTATGGGAGTCATTTGACGTGGTGCCAAAGATTGGGAGGCATGAATCAAACAGTAGCCCATTCTAGCTAGCTTTCATTCTTGATGTCGCCTCGCCCTCTCCCGTCTTGATTGAAGCCCGCAAAACTGGAACGCCGGTTATGCTAAGATTAGAAATCTTCCACATCTAGATGTCATAAATCAGAGCCCTTCCAGAGCCTACTCTGCCCCCCCCTCTCTCTCTCTCTTTCGATATCTGACAACTGAAAGTGTTAGGTGGAAGAAGGCTGGAAATAGCGATCAAGAAATTAGGGTTGAGTCACAAGCATTCAAAATTAGGCGGTCTAGAAATTTATAAGATTCACGAAAATAATTTAATATATTTCAATAATATATAACAAAGAAGAAGAAAGTGCCCTTTTGAAGTAAAATTTTTTTTTAATAATTCATTTGTATCTAAATCAATGGTTGCCTAACTTATTTGATCTACAACCCTCTTTTGAAAGAAGAAAAATTCGGCTGAAACTCCTCCCTTCCCTTTAGAAATCTACCTCCTTATCAAACAAACAGAAAGGTATAGTGAAGATTTTGTGTATTCTTTTATGTATTTATATGTCTTAAAGATATTGCAAATGGGACACCTTGATGCTAGAAATCATTTATTAAAATCAACCATAGTAACATTTGCATTATTCACAGAAATTTAAGATAAGTAAGGATAATATGAAAATAAAAATGAATGCAATAAAAAATGACCCTAATGAAGATAAGGACTTGGTAGTCTCAATCTATCTATTAATTTTATTATTACTAAGTTCACATCTTTAAGGTAACCTTAATTTATATAATAAATAAAGAACGTAAGTTTATAAACATAATGCATAAATGATTTTGACATGATAATTCTGAGGCAAAAAGTCTTAATATAGCAGTTCGTCAATGAAGAAAAAACGTCAATATACTACTTTTAACAAACTAGTTTCAAAATTAATTGTTAATATTATCAAAAAGGAGCTTCAAATTAAAAAAAAATATATTTTTATACGCGCTGTTGCAGTTATTGTGCATTGTACATGAAATAAGGCATTCACATTTTTTATTCAAAATATTGAAAAAAATCAAATTGTATAAACTGACATTATACTGTCCAATTTATGTTGGAAACAAACTAAAAATCTAAACATCTGAATTAAATTAATACAAAAATTAAGTTTTTTTTAGTTACTAATTTTTTTTTTTTTTTTTATAAACTGTAATCGTTTAGATACAATATTAAAGAAGGACATAACCAAGAGAATTCTGAGTTGCTCAGGAATTCAGAATGAGATTAAAATTTCAACTTAAAAACGGCATTTTATAGTCAAGCTTAAATATAAAAAAATTAATTTTTCAATTGAATTTTTACCCAATTCAAACGATACAAGTTTTCTATGAATGCAATGGATATTATATAAATAGTTTAAACAAAATATTTTGAAGACTGCTATCAATTAGCTCATAATATCAAATCTGTCATTCAATTAGAGTGAAGTAAAAATTTTATTCATCTCTTTCTGATAAAGATAAAAATACAGAATGAAACACTATTAATCCAAACGCAATCTATTTGCACCCACATCAAAAAATCGTCTCAACTGATGATGGTACAGACACCTTTATGATTTAGGAAGTGATGAAAGGACATTGCGGCAGGATCATAAATTTCTCGGCAAATGGTGTGTTTTGACGGGGAAAAAGCAAGGAAGGAAAAGAAGAAAAAAAAAAAGATGTTTCAGAAAAGTAAACAAGGCACGCTGTCGCGGCTTTTTTTGCATCTCATCCGAAACGAATGCGTCTCGCCGGTCGAGGACGCATGCAAATGAGGAGGCCGTGAAGCGAAGAAGTTTACTCTAAACGCTCGTCAGGTGTCAAATCTATCATGAACTTGAGAAATCGCGACTGCAAGTTAACAAGTTGCTAACCTATATTATGCTTGTCATGCTTCTTTTCTAGATGATACAATTTCGAGTGGGGGAAATAGATTAAAGCATCTTTACGGAAGCATGCATGAGACAATAGATTAACACCACTGAATAACATTAATTCTGCAGACAAATTTAATACATGAAGTTCTAGGAAAAAGAATGTTTCGTAAGGCGTTGCACCAGTTTGGGTTGTGATCAGAGAATGAAATTTTTTAACAAATAAGGGATTAATATTAAGTACTAAAATACAATTACAAAAGTAAACCTACGATTATAATATTGCGAGAGGAATGTAATTATTTATATTGAAACCTTATGGCATGATCTAACATTAGGATGAAAAAAAGATGAAACTTTTAGTTTCAGACGCTATAACCACTTAAAGTATTCAATGTGAAAACTTAGACTATCACGTTTTGAATCCGTGCAAATTTCATTCATATTAAACTAAATTGTTGCCAACAAATAAATAAAAACTTAGTAGTGATCGAAGTTATCTAATCATTGGACCAGAACTTCTTGTGAATGTAGCACAAAATAAAAACGTTTTTTTTTTTTTTTATGTGTACTAATTTATTTTTTGATACTCTAATTCTAGAAAATTATATGAAAATTAATGCAGTTGATAAAGTATTTATTTTACTTAAAAATCAAGCGATATTTTCGATTTTTATTTCACTGAATAAAATTCTAGATCAGCTCAATGATTAAAAAAAAAAAAAAAAATCGGTTGGACGAGAAATCAAAATATTATTGTGTAACAATATTTTACTTATTTACCATGATAAATATCTTAAAATTGTAGATTTGCTTACTAACCTATTGGATAAATTTTATATGCAGCCCAAGACGACTCTTTGTCCATATTTCCCAATTAAATAAAATTAAATGCTTATAAAAAATATTTAATTACTCACCATTATTATTTTCAATAAGCCCTTTTTTATAAAATTTACTTGGTTTTGCCTTGGAAAAAAAAGAATCTAGCTTTCTTCCAACTTTTATTTATTTTCAGCTTAAGCTTACAGTCGGATATGAAGCTTACATAATCATTTTGTAGGTTTAGTAAGCCTAGCTTTCATAATCCTTCAAAATAGTTATGAAAGATTCTAAAATGATGGATATCTGTTGGAGCAACATCAAGAATAATTTACAAACCAAATTCTTCTAGAAGACTGTCGCTTTCGCAAAGCGGTTTGATATCAAGTCGGCTTGATATCAACACCTTTTCTGTTTCACAAGGAAGGCCATTTCTCTTGTAAAAATATGCTTTTAAGCATCTTAAGTGGCAAACAAACTTCAGTGATTATTGTTCGATTGTCACACAACATCTCATAATGAATAATTTCTTTTTTATCCCACCCTGCACCCAACAGAATCTTCTTTGGATGCAGATTACCTCATGAATTACGGCCAAACTGCTGTCTTTTGGGGTTAACTTATTGAATTTTGACTGATACTGTATTGAATTTTCATAGATATAGAAGTTGAATTGGCGTCAAGCGTTATATAATTCAGTGTTATGTCTTATCGGTGTTATATTTAAATAAAACCAGCATAATTTTCGTTACAATTGGATAAGTGAGACACCTCTTTAAAAGACCATTTAACAGTTTATTCAAAATTCAAATATGATCAGCTATAGTCACTAAAAATAATTGTAGAATACCGTTATCCAATCGGGTAGAAAAAAAGGAATTCACTCGCAGTATTCCTTTGGAATTTTTGGGAAGGGCTTCGTGTGGGAACGGAACACGCGTTCCATCCCACTCTATTTTTAACCATGCCCGCCGGAAAAATATATGCAGGCTTCATTAAAACAGTGCAGGTGCGCGATGCGATGAAGCAAATGCATCATCGTGTGGAACTTCGCTTTGAATTCATTGAAGGCAGGCGAGCTGTTTTTGCATGTGCAAGGTCGACCAATGTGAAGCACTAGCTACCTTGGAGAATATTCAAGACAAATCTGCCGAGACCGCGTTACCTGGCTTTTATTCAACTTAATGAGGCTGACAAAAAAAAAAAAAACACAAAAGTATTGTTTGCATTGAGCTTCTTGAGTGTTGAGGGAAGAAAAAAGGCCAGGAAAGCTTTTCCTGGTTGGGTGCGACTCGCAATCGAGATAGTCCCGTCAGAATCATTAAATGGAAGTGACGAGTTGGGAGATCTCTCGCATCCCCTTGTTGAATGTTCCCATTGTTCGCTATAACACAACGCCTTTGTGAACAGGATTCATTTGAAATGAATTGAAACAGAGTGGGAAAAATAAAGGATGAAAAAATATGATGAATATTTGTAAGAGGTGTCCAACCATCCTTGGGCTCCATTTAGTAGAAAAAAAAATCCATCTCAGGTAAACATACAAATATTAAACTTAGCAATAGTTACTTAAAAGAACGAAATAAAAACGTGTTTCAAGAGTATATTTTTGGTATATATTATCATCACAATGAAAAAAATACGATTAAAAAAGAAAATAAGATCTCTTGTAAAATTTAAAAGGCAATATTGTGTCCAACATTTTTGTCAGGAGAGGTTTGCAAAATTGGAAGTATGGAAAAGAATGCTGACGTCGAACTAAAAATAAATAAATATAATATAAATAATAACAATATTTATATAATCGTTTTTCCTAGAATGTTTCAGATGATTTGGGGTCTTTCTTTAGATTTATGTTCATTTAAAAGCTTTATTTCAAAATAATAAACTTTTTCTAATAAAAGTAATAAGAAGGCAAATCAAATAATAATTTATAAATCGATAAAGTGCATTTTTAGTTAAAATGCATTTACAGTGCATAAAAAAAAAAAAAAAAAAAATTGAACATAAAGCGGAAAAAACCGACTAGTTCCTTATTACGTAATTAGCTCAATATAAAATCATATAACTATAGTAACTTAGAAAAATAATAATAACTTATTAAAAACAGAGGTGCGATATAAAAATTTTAAATTTGTTAACTGTCATAAAAATAAGCCAAAAAGGTTTAATATTTATAGGTATACACAATAAATGAAAAATATGACGGAAAGTAAAACACATATCTCTGAAGCAATTCTGCATTATAAAAAATATGCCGTTGAACTTGAACGTGATGAATCCATGGCCTTACTAGAAATTCGAGCTAAGAGCGAGTTCCCCGAACCACATGTGTTCTTAACGACGTATTTTTGGTTAAAACAAAGAATTTGGATGAGGCATTTGGGGGACAAAACGCAGTTACAAGAACAGATACTTCTTCCCCAAGAACTGAATACTATCCATTTTCCTGGCAGTCAGTCAGGGGGAGGAAGCGCTATTTCGGGTGACACAAGCTAGCTCCGGATACTTTTTGTTACAGAAAAACTATTGGCTTCGGGACTGAATTCTTCACAGACACCCCGGTGCTAACTTAAAGCTCTGAACTCATCGAGCAGGGCGTATTTGGATGAGCACCCGCTGACGGCTTGTCAAAACAGTCAAATCGATTCACAGGAGTAAAATAAAGGCTTCCACACATAATTCCGACGAAGCCATAACAATCAGATAAGTTTTGTCAAGTGGAGATTCAGAAAATAGCTTGTCATTCTAGATAAGTCCAACCAATTTAGAAGATAGATATACGAATGGGGATAAAGAACTTGAAAAAGATACAAGCTTTTAAAATTACAAGAACATACCAGAATGTACAAAACTAGGATCATATATACCAGAATATGTATGATTTAATTTTATTTTCTTATTTGTGAATTATTCATAGTATTGTCAGTTAACCTAGTTTACGGTAAGCAATGATTTAGAAAAAAACAAACTGCTTTACATCAAGTAGGCATCACACCTAAAGGAATAATGCTCAATGAAACAATGTTTCCTCAGGGGGAAATACTTACATTCAGACTTTTGCACTTCTGACCAATAAAATTACTATACCATAAAAATGCCCATTATAGACGCAAATTTTAAACGAAAGATTAAAAATGTTGGGATATTTTAAGGATTAAATACTAACTCAAAGTATGCGCAACCAGTATGTATAAAGAGAAAAAGACTGCAAAGCAGACTTCTCGGACGGAAATGGCATTAGTATATTGGTTGCTTGATGTCTCGTGCAAGAAGGAACGCCCACGAACGGAATTTTCTCGAGCAAGATCATAGCCTACAAGTAATAATCTGAGTATGAAGGCAAACGGACCAAGAGAGGAACTATTATTGCCAGCTTGTATTTATCATCATCATAAGGGTCACCACATGAAGTGATATATGAGGTGTCATTGGATAAACATTCCAGTTACCTCTTACTCATAAGCCAGTGTTACATTTCTGATGTGCTAAGGGCCACGGTTGTACCCCATTTTCTCCGATGTACTATATATATAAAAAAAAAGGCATGACAGTATGTTGTTCGCGCTGTCTTGTCTTTAATGAACAGGGTATTTAATTACCACTTTCAGCAGTGCTTTCGCCAAATTTGTCACCAACTGAAAATGCCTAGTTGAATTACTACATAGAGATTGCTATGTCACCAACTCGCCATCCTGTACAATTGATAAAGCCACAATCTTACATAGTTGGAACAGCATGAAATGCTGTACCTATGTCTAGATATCCAGTAGGATAGACCTGCTCTTGTTGCTATTAGCAGTTGCTCCTCGTGTTCTGTGCCCAAAATTACCCATGAATGTAATCAAGCCTTCTTTAATTATACTATAAGATTATGATAATTATGATTCTGCAATTTGCTTTCCTTTCATTCATTCCTTCATTTTAGCCGACATCGGAGTATTCAAAAACATTGAAAAATATTCAAACATGCAATCAATCATGGCAATGCTATTGCTAAATTCTCTGCCTGTCAAACACGTATTTAATAAATTTAAGGAAAGGTATTATCACAATAGGACTGATAATGAAATCAAATCTACAAAGAGATGACTGTCTTTATGTAACGTGATAAGAAATACAAATCAGCCATGAATTCTATAGACATAAATGGCAAAAATAATAAACACAAAAAAAATTGCTTATCACATTCAAGTCTTTTCATTATTTTTTAATTCTGGATTAAAACGAGTACTTAAGGCTACTTTGCGTTATCCTAAGGGACATGGTATACATCTGGCAACAGTAATTCTGTGGCACTTTTGTGTTTTATAGCTTGTTTTCTACTGTAGAGAAACCAGATACCTTTCTTTGTTACTGGAAGGCAAGATGTAAATTTAAAAAAATTATATATATAGTTAAGCACTTAAAGATTAACATTTGCGTGGTCCGAAAAGTGGCTACAAATGTTATAAAACGGACAAGTAACTTTCATATTACACTTAGAATATGTTTAGTAAATATTCCAATCTGTCCGATCCATAAAAACATAGGTTTTACATTATTACATTTCAAATTTCCTAAGTAGATAAATCTTAAAAAAACTATGTTTCATTTAAATTACTACCACTAGCAAACAAATTTCAATAACTTTACCAAATTAAAAGTTATTGAGTCAAATGACGAAACTCTGAAAAATAAACTCGTACAAATCTTCAAGGTTTGGATTCTACGCAGGGCGAAAAAGAATTTACATTGAAGTTGAATCAATAACCTATTCTAACCTATTATAGAAAAAGCAACATTAAAATAAACATTAAGAACATTTTCTTTACAATAATGTTATTACGGTTTTTTTCTTATTTTAGTTACCTTTTGACTATTTATTTCTTAGCACGAATTGCAGACTCCTGTATTTGCATGCCAAAAAAAGAGAACTATTAAAATCCGATGAAACAATTCGTTCGTCAGTGCCAAATTAGCTTAGTCACAAACAATACAAAACTTGAAGAAAAGCAATTAGTTAGCTGCCAAATAAACAGTCTTCAACAGTAAATAAATGCAACACTTTCACGCCATGGTTTTCGCATTTTCTTGCCGTATAATCTTAGGCCACCCAGTATGTACCCTCCTTTAATTTAAGAAAAGAATCCACACTTAAAATAAATTTCATCCCAGTTAATGTTAGAAATCAAATAAAACAAAGCCTTAAGGATCATAAACTTCGAGCTTCAACAACAAAGGAAAATCAATTCAGGGTTCAAACAATAAATGTCAGCGAAGACTTGATGAAAGCGGACTAGGCGCGAAAGGAATTCAAGCAAATAAATATTCCGGAATTAAACGAAGAAATTCATTGCCTGATTTCTTGAAGGCAATGGAAAAAAATTAAGCATTTTCAATAATGCTATTACGATTTAAAAGAAATAAATATAGGAAAGTAATTCCTCAAATAATTTTTTATGATACAATAAAAAGGAAACTAAAATGCAGATCGAATTTTTTTATTCAAACAGAACGTTAATTTTCTCAGAAAAATATGGATTGTAGTTTAAAAATTTCATTAGATAACCCAAAAAATCTAAAAAGAAAATCCATCTGTTTTTTTTTTTTTTTTTTTTTTTAATATAATCATTCTTTTCTTTAATATATACTTGTCTTTTACAGAATATATAGTCAAATATAAAAAAATTTGTTATAAAACATCAACAGTGTCTTAGCTGGACGACATGTATCCAATAAATGTGGATACAGAATGTAATACTTGGAGAATAAAGGACATGAGAAAGTCAACTGTAGATGAATTAAATAATTCTTTAATTATATTATTCAAAGTTTACACCACATTCTTTTTGCCATAGGGAGGAAAAAAACATCGCAAAATACTGTGGTCAAAATTTTGAAATTGACATATTAGAATTACACAAAAATGCAACAAAAGTAAGGTTTGGTTTGATTTGATTTGTGCACATATTAGGCTAATTATACAGGGACCTACAGTTTAATGTAGATTCCGAACCACTAATAAACATCCATGACACCGCCAGGATCCGATCATGAATCATGTGGTACCAAAGACCAGAGCGCTAGCCAATTGGCCATCAGGCCGAATAACAAAAGTAAGAGAGAACAATAAACGATGATCTCTCAAAGTCAGTATGGTCAATACAGAGTCTGTCATCAAAAAGACAGTGACAAAAAATAATCTTTTCAGAGTAAATAACGACAATACATTGTAGAGAACATGTGAAAACAGGTATTAAGTTTGCTTTGGAATCCTTTGAGCTGAGGGGAGAAAAAAAAAAAAATCAGTACATATATTCGCAAGACCTTGAACATGAAAAACCAGCATGATGTGGCAGTGTTAGTTACGTCGAAAATATTCAAACGGTTTTTTCAAGTCGCAAACAGAAGATGCGACCCGCTTTAAAGTTTTTCTGGGCCAGGTTTATGTGACAGCTTACGAAGTAAAGAAGCTATGATCTATTCACAAGTTCTGATGTGCGAGCAGTTTTGAAGCCAAAAAGGAGTCGGCTTTCGCATTGTGATGCATAACACACTCGGATCAAAAATAGTACTCTGAAAGAAGCAGGCAATTTTCTAGTTCCAAGTGTAACTCATGGCTTCAACCAATCCTCATCAACTGTCATCAGTTAAATTTCGTTTTTTGAAGCTCAGTATTTTGTTGAACATCGGTGGTCCTCGTCTTCCACTTATGTAATAGCCCACCGACAGGGCGATGAGGGCAGAACATCGCCTTCTGGGAAGATATTTAGAGTTAATTGCATCGCATTTGCGTATGGGAGAAAACCCTGAAAACGCCCTCCAGATAGCTATCGATGCAAGACACTTAGAACACATTTTCACAATAGCCGTTGACGTTTCAGCGATTTTTGCCTTCCTGCACATTAGCTGCTCCTGTTACCAATAAGCCACAGGTTGAGCATTCTGGTATATTAAACGCATATATATGATAAATAAACAAATAAGACAAAAAAAAAAAAATTTTTTTAAAAAAAAATTTCAGTTAACTGCGATCCAATTATTGTAGACAAATTTTTGCAGCACTCAACAAATTAAAAATGTATATAAATTTAATATTTCTAATAACTATAATGGATTTTGGTTACCTAACATTTATTTCTGAATTATTGAAACAATGAAATTAAATCACGGCAATTAGCAAAAGTTTTCCCCGCACTGTAAAAACTATGACTGCAATGAGCACTTTATCATATTCACAGCAGTTTTTTTTTCAAACAAAATTTTCAAACTTGCAACAATTCGAAATACTTTATAATTAGGTATTTGTGCATCAACCACTATAAAAATTATATAAAAATTAAACATAATTTGTAAGGCATTAATATACTAAATCGCCAACAATTAAAAATCCATTAAAAAATTAAGATGATTTTATAATGTCTTAGCAAAATTATCATCGTATAATTTTACAACACTGAATCTATAGAAACATTTCTTCGAATATAAACCCTACACTTATTTGAATATTGAGGAATTATAATGAAAATTAGTTAGATTTTTAATTTTAGCGAGAAAAAGATTATAAAATATTTTCCTACACAAATGAATCCTCGTTTCACTTTAATTTTTTTTATAATAGAAAAATTTTCAGATAAATATAGAAAATAAATTCAAAAATCATTAAATTATTTATACTTAGAAATTTCTCAATTAGACTTCAAATTAATATATTGAAAATATTTTTACATTTAGAGGTTTGAAAGATAATTTCATAGAAAAAATTGAAACAATCAGTAACAAATGAAAATTACTTTTTTGATCCATTAAAAAAATTAAAAATTTTTTAAGTTGCTTTAAAAGGGAAAAAAAAAAAGAAAAAAAAAAGATTGAAGTATATCAGAAAACATCCACATATATAAAAAAGATATTACGACTTTTAATATTTTTATCTCTTAAAATAAATTAAAGGCTAAGTTTGGAAATATTTACACTACAGCAAATAAAAGTTTGTTAAAAAGAAAAGGTGAGGCGGGGGGAAAGAGGATTTTTTAATACCATAAAAATACTGTTTCAATAATTAGTTTAATAGCAACTAAAAAATTAAATGAAATTCCGCAATGCTCTTTTAAAATGATAATGAATTTTCTTAATATCAAGAATGGATTGCATATTTAATTTCGCAAATCAAAGCATGGGTAATATTTCCTAAATATTGTCATGACAAACCAAGAAAATTTGAATTTAAACAATTTACAAATATATTAATTGTAAATTGTTAAAACTGTAAATTGTGATTAAGAGAAAATATGCGATGTTAATTAAAACCCCAGAAAAACCTATTCAATTTAAAAAGCTAAATTTTCAAAGCTTCAAGTGCCATCTGCAACAACCTATCCCAATCTAACTTATATGAAAAGTCTTGAAGTCGTGAAACTTTACGTAAAAAGCACAACATTTTACAAGATAAAAAAAAAAATATGGAAGAATCCAATGACCCAGGGGTAGGAAGGGAAGATGGAAGATGAAAGATGCATAAATACAGATACTCACAGAAACTCTCAATATACGAGAGATCGCATCCGTTGATGAGACACTAGATTTTAATAATCAGCGTGGAGAAGATACCACCGAAGAAGAACAGGGAAGAGCAGGAGCGAGCAGGGGAAAGGGGTAGGCCGATGGGGTGGGGGGGAGGGGGTGCAAGTTTTCATTGGATACCTTGGGCGGGGTGTCAGACACCCGAAAATGGGTAGCAAGAATTGTCGGAGAAAGAAAAGAAAAAAATTGGGAAAGGTTGAAAATAGCTTTTCTTCCAAGCCGCAAGAACAAACGCAGAAAGAAACGTTTGTTCCACGGTGGGCTCTTTGCTGCAATTTTTAGGACGAAACTCGCATTTAAGAACAAAATTTCTTTCTTTTGCTTTTAGGATGTTTAGAAAAAGAGTTTTTTTTTTTATGGGTTATTTTATGATGTTAGAAGATTAGAAAACATTGATACGTTTTGGATATGAAGCGAGGTAAAACTTATCTTGTTTTTACCTGGTGACCTTGTCTCGTCTGGCTGTATCAGACAAGTCTGAGTTAATGAAAGTATTTTGAAACTGCAGTGCTTACATCAACACTCTAAAAACATTTACACACAACAAACAAGTCCAAAGACAAGAAGGTATTATTATCACACACTTTCGATGTTATTTGTTGTTAACTGTTTAAGATGTTAGTAACATGAAATTTGGTCAATCGTACCATAACCATGTAATTAGAATTGCAGAGAACTAACAATCCATCTAATATAATTCAGAGGAGCTTGGTAGAATCATCTGTTTATTTTAACATATAAATTTGTTGCTAGAGGTTATAGAAGATTCAAATTAAAACTTAGTTATATTGGGTGATTATGATGTATAATTAAAAAGATATCATATGATCTAATTTTCATGAAGTTACATTGATGTACATGTATTAAAGCATCAATGTCTACTATATTATAATGCATTATAATGTTATTTTTAAAAATTTACATGGACTCATAATTCAATGAAGTTGAAAGACTATAAAAAAAACACTTATTTAAATAAATATTATAAAAGCAGCGATGTTTCGTTTTAGAAAGAAAATTTTCATTGATTAATTATTTTTTTTTTTTAAAAGTTAACTAACTATATCTTTTAATCAGTTACAATAATTAAGCCCTAAAAATATTAAATTATGGTACAAAAAATTAAAGTAATACGTTTATATGTGGAATCCATGTATATTTATACTTATTAAAAATGTTTCCCAAATTGTATTTTAAACAGATTTTGATGAAAAAGAAAATTAACATTGCACAAGCTTATTTATTTATTTTTTAATCTACATCTCATTATATAACTTTCTTCCACAATCTTTCATTGAGTATAAAGAAAAAAATATGCAAGTATGAAGTATGAATAAAAACATTTGGTGTGATGAGCGGCGATAAAACTCGCGAGAAAAATATTCGATTATAAAATTTTTAAAACAATGTTAAATAATTTGTTTAAAAAAGAGCAAATCAGCTATACATCAGCCAATCATTCAGCTATACTGTAATTTGTGAATTTGGGTATGCTGTGTTAAGATCATTTCAACTTTTTTAAGAAACCCTCATCACTATTTTAGCCATTACAGTCAATGGTGGAACATGGCCATCCTGACAACACTTTTCCAAACTTTACTAATGCAAGTCTTTCTTTCCCGCTGTTCCTATAGCCAGATCTGCCAGATTTTTTTCTTACACTCAACCGTTCCGTTATCAATATTTTTTGTTAATCTATTCTCCTCCATTCGTACCAAATGGCCCAGCCACCGGAATTATTTACACTAAATTGTATTCAAGAAATTTTTTTAAGTAAAAAATCAGTCGATTTTAATAAAAATATATATCTTGAAGAAAAAAATTCATTGGATAGTTTTTAGAAGCAAACTCAAGACAAGCTTAAACTGCCTTTAATTAAAAACAAAATAAATAAAGGCCAATTAGTTGAAAGAAAAAAAAAGCCCGTTATATTTGGAGAAACATAGTTTGCTAGTTTTTAAAATAGCAAAATCACTTTTAAAAAGAATAGAATGATTTTACAACAGTGGACAATTTCACTTCATATATAATCTAAAAAGATAAATCTACCACGTATAAAATTTTTAAAAATACGTCGACTTTCAAATGTATTTGTGATTTTTTTTTTTTTTTTTTTCTCTTCTCCTCCAACCTCTTTATATAACTATTTTAAAAATAATTTCAGTAAATTTGGAATTAATGGGACAAAACGAAAGGAGAAAGAAATATGTATCAATGGAATGGCGAAAATCTCTAAATAAACTAGACGTCATTCTTCTGCAAAAATCGTGCCAAAACATTCTTGTAAACAGCAGTGCTCTCGGCAGAAGAATCGTTGAATAATGACACACCTGAACATTGTCGAGGGAGTAGTTTCTGTAACCGGGAATGACAGATGAAGAAAATGGAAGAGTGGCTGAACATACATCCGATTGTATGACAGATTCTTTTTTTTCTTTAAAAATAATCGCAGAGATCGATTACATACTATTCCAGGCTAATAAATCTGTATCTACGATTTTAACTCATTAAATGTTGCATGATTTTTTTCATAATTCGAACCAAATAATTAAGAAAGGAAGAACCAATAATTACTAGCTTTAATTATGTTGTCTCCAGTTTTAAATTAAAGAAATATAAATTCCTAAAAATATGATGGTATAATTCTTTTGACGTTATAGAGACAACAGTATACGTCAAATACGTAAGATTTTCCAAGTATATTTTTTATTATTTTTCAGCAAAATGAGTTCTCAAAATCCTTCAAATACAAATTTCAAAAGACAATAATTGGAATCCAAACCAAATCTCTGATTTTATTTGTAACATTAATAATTTATTCGAAAACAAAAATATTTCTTTATACACTTCTATACGATTGTACAGTTGTTAACCAAATAATTTCGGATTCCTGAGTCGGGTATTTTATACCGACTCCTGGCTACTAATTCCAGAACTCTTTTCTATAATTCTAAGTACTATGATTTTTTTTTTACTAATGCATCTAGAAGAATTCGTGAAATAAATTCAATGACTTTTATTAAACTCATGCATTTATGAAAACAGTTTTTCTCACAACAGGTATTTTTTACAACTTTAAAGGTGTAGCATTTATCCTCACTTAAAGACATTCTTGTACTCTAAATTATCTTTCAAAAAATACTTACATCCTATACAAATAACACAACCAAAAGGAGAGTTTCGAAATGTTACAAGAATAGATCATGACAAACAAAAGAAAATTGTGCATTTTAATCACAAAGATGCTCTATTTGTAATACATTAAATCTTTTTTTTTTTAATAATAGTATAGTTTCCTTCATTGTGAATCCAAGATAGCTTTTGATAAGCCTCAGTGGTGAGAAAAGTCTCTCAACACTCACTTGGTAAATTCACTAGTAGGAATTATTAAAGCAGTCACTGTCTTTCCTGCAAGTTGTTTCATTAGAGGATACACTTGAATTGCCCCCTTACCATTTAACTTTAACATTGATTCCTACAATTTAAAAATTATTTTTAAAATTTGAGTCGAGAATCGGATTTTTAAACCGAAATCTTACTCCCAACTCCGACTCCTTCAAAACTTCTCGATCCCTACTCTAAATTAATAATTTAAAATTAAGTAATAATTTAATTTTTTTAAATATAAATGTAACAAAAAGATATAAAAAAATGAATTAGACGAAAAACCCAAATTGTCACATAGAAAATACTGCATTATCATTCAAAATTATTCTTTAAAAACAGCTTAAATTCCAAACGCATATTAAATATATAAAAATTAAAAGACTGAAATTCAAACAATCCAAAATTCATTTTCTTTAAATCGATAATTATAAAAAAAAAAAATTCTACTAAAATAAACGTAAATCATAACTACAGTTAAATAAAACAAAAAACTTACCGAATAACGAAACTCCCAATGAAATCATGGAAATTAATTGCTTAGTTTTGATGTTGTGAATTTGCAATTAATTCACAACATCAAAGCTCGAAACATATAAAAGACAATTCTAAAACAAATATTAAAAACAAAGCACAAATGAAGTAAAACTAATTTTTAGCGTAAAAGAGACCAATTTCAATCAAATTTAGAGATGCAACGAAGTAAACAAGTAATTAGAGAACAACTTTGCTAGATATGCATTGGAAATCAACAGTTGTTCCCTGTACGACTCGAATTGTGTTGGTGGCATCAATCTTAGTTTGAAGCTTTTGCAACTCTTTAGACAATCCGAGCACAAGGATCTCTTTCAACTTTTTTTGGCACCGGTGCACAGAAATGAAATTACAGTATTCTTCGCTAGAATTTCAGGAAGCTGGATAACTTTTTGATTCCTTCCCAGGAGAAAAAAAAAAAAGAACCTTGAGGTTCTTAAAGCATTTCTTTCCATTCAATGATTAAGAAAGGAACGATTGTGAATCACTCAGATGATACTGCTCTACATTTTTTAAGCTGAACATATTAATCAGTAGTAATTGCCAACAATACGATCGCATCATTAATTGATATCCAAAACATACTCCATATTCCAACCAAACAATTCCAATTAATCATCATTAAGTAAATTTGTAAAATTAAGTTAATCGAATCATATTATTACTATATCCCAATAAACTTTGTTAGAGTAACAAAACCAGTACAGCACTAATTTTATAAGAATATATACTGGTTTACCAAAAATTAAGAAATCAGAGGGATGATTACACGACTTATTCTTCCAAATAATTACGCAGTATATGTAAAAAAATAATGTTGCATCAGAATATGAGAGGGAAATTAATACAGCTGCTGATTAACATGATATATAGGCGATAGCAGGCTTTTAACACTTATTATCACTTAATGGCATTTCGATCACCTGAAGATATGTTGACAGTTACCCAGCCTTAGAAATGGGTTTTTCCCAGAAAGTGACTTATAACAAATATGATCGAAAATGGCCACAAAACATGATTATCAGTGTCATACTGATTGCTAAGTAATATTTAAATCTTTTCGAACAGATATTTTGGCTATGCACCAGGACTTGATAGGCGTAGAAGTAAAATTTCTTAAATGGCACATTATGAGTTGATTGAATTACATGACTTGCAGCTCTTCCTTTTCATGATCCGAAATATGATGGGTCCCTTCCAGAAGAATGAATTCTCTATTGTTCTCTAATTGACATCACTCGTGTACTGGCCGAAAGCTTAGCCAACACATTCCGTCATCTGTTAAAGGTTATTAGATAGCACTTTCTTTTTTTTGGAGCGTGAAGGCCCTTGCAGAACTGTCGTCTCTACAACTCATATTACATGACATTTCTTAATAACTAATAAAGCTATACTTTAGAAACCACATATCTTTACAACTAGCTTCCAACCTTTACTCCACACCAATAACAACGACACTTAACATATACTGCCGTTTGAAGAGGAGACGAAATGCTGAAGTACAGCTTTTCCAGCGCGAACGCGTGACTGGCTACTGAGGCATCAATCCACACCACGAGCTGGCTGTTTAGCGTCGACGCCACATCCAGCGCTAACATCGAGCTGGCGGTTTAGCATCTAATTTTTAATTCGTAGTGAAATTTTGAAACAATCATTTTTTTTTTTAGATACACATTTATCCTAGAAATACGTTAATGCCGGTGCTACTTCATTCTACAAGACCATAATATTAGGCAACACATAACTCGACTGAAGGAGAATTACCTTTGTAAACAGACTATTGTGCATGTGGGTTCTTGAACCAGATTTAGCATGTTTGTGATGCTTTGAGGAGACGGATTCTGCACAGCTGTCCGCACAACCTTTGAAGTTGTTTGAACTGCCTTGACACAACAATGGGCTTTGCTGACAACTCGGTAAATAAACAGTTACTTTGAGCATGAAACAGGCATAAGTTTTTATGCGTTTAGTTATTAGAGATGATCACACTCTATACTGAAGCTTATCTCAGATAAATATACATGCCCTCATTTTGTTTATTTTCGAGACAGTAAATAAAAGTATCTTTCTTTTATGGCTTATTTCTGAAGCCCCACTGATTAATGTTTTTGTCAAATTTCATTAAATAACAATGAATAAAAAATTTCATTAGCCAAATTCTGTTTGTTTTTTTTTTTTTTTGCTTTTAAACAGTTTTGTTAATATACTCGTAATTTCAACGAAAGTTTTTCCTAACATTACTATTTGACGCAGTTAGACACTGAAAATAAATCAAATTCGAAAACAAATCTAACTTTTTCCGCTAAGATTTCAAGAGGAAATGGAGAATATGTTAAATGGAAGAAGCTGCATACAGGTTACCGAATAAATCTTCAAACATGTAGGTTTTGGAAGTAAAAAACTATGTAGCAGAGGTGGGGAAGTCAAAGTCGAGCATTTTTGAACGAGTCCATAGCCGTTATAAAACTGACTCTTTCATGAAAATTAGCACTCAATGTGAGAATTAATACTCAAATTAATAGTTAAAGAAGCAATTCAAATGCATCCTTGAATAATACAACAAGTAGCAAAGATAATTCCTGTATACCAGAAAACAAAGTACTCTCAGCACTGAATATCTTATTTATTTTACAAAAGCCGAACGTGGCGCTTAAGCCATTACTTCATGGGTTCTCTAGTACTTTTTGACCATGCCCTCATAACCTAGAAAGTGTATTACAATTATTTAAATGTTCAAAAGTCATAAGCCGACTACAGTCACTCAAAATGTAGTTTGGGGAATCTACTACTCCAATTCTATAGAGGTGATTACGTAATATTATAAAAAGCTATCTGTTATCAATAATGAAGGATCTTATAGAGGCTATTTTATTTTTCAGAACAAATAGGATTACGTATTACAAATAGAGCATCTTTGTAATTAAAATGCATAATTTTCTTTTACTTGTTGTCGGCTATTCTATAATACTTTGCTGCCGGTTAATTTAATATTGTTATTTATTTTATAACAGTATTATGTTTTATTTATTTTAGAATATATATTTTTTGTACGCAAGTTCAATGTACAATTCATTTAAAAATTAATCCAAATACAACACTTGTAAAAAATTAATTACTTGCAATTGTAATACACTCATGTCCATAATTAAGGATAATTCAGAATCACACAGAAATTGAACTCTAAAATAAAATTTCACCTGTAGAATTATCACACACATCTTGAAGAAGAATATGCAAATTACAGGAAACCACCAGATGGCGCGGATAGTACGTCACAATGACGAGAGTGTAAGTGAGGGGTAAAGTAAGTAAGGAATGGTGACAAAGTAGTAAAATTGTTCACAAGCGCTTTAAAAAGCCTTTCAGTGCAATAACCGCATAGTTATGGCACAAAGGAAGCATTTGGATGATTTTTACGTGGTAGAATTATCGGACGACTGGAATGTGGAAGTATCCGAGGAACTTGAATCGCCCAGAGTGTCATCTCCAGGCTTTGGCAACGATTCCAAGATGATGGTAATATGAGTAGATGTTACAGCACAGGTCGCCCTCGAGTTACAACGCCGAATGAGGACCGGTATTTAGCAGTTACTGCCAAAAGAAACAGACGGAGCACAGCATCAGACCTGTCTCGTCAGCTCTCTTGAGCTACCGGTACGACAGTTTCAAGGCATACCGTGTACAGACGCTTAGGGGCACATTGGTCTATATGCTCGTAGGCCTGTCAGATGTGTTCCACTTACCGCAACTCACTGTCGCCTGCGATTAACCTGGAGTAGAGAGCATGCATTGTGGACACCGCAACAGTGGTCTGGTGTGATGTTTTCCGACGAGTCGAGGTTTAGTTTGCAGTCTGATTCTGGCCGGACTTTCATATGGAGAGCGCCAGGTACCCGTTACCACCAAGAGAACACCATTGAACGACACCGTCACGGTGGTGCAGGATGGCTCGTTTGGGGAGGAATTATTCTTGGTTCCAGAACTGGCCTGCATGTTCAGAGTGTAACGATGACAGGCCACATCTATCGGGATGTCATTCTGGAACAACATGTACGTTTGTTTCGGGGCGCCATGGGTGCTGAATTTCTGTTTATGGATGACAACGCCCGTCCTCACCGTTCAAACATTGTAGACGAATGACTTCAATTGGAGGATATCACCCGTATGGATTGGCCAGCATACTCACCGGACTTGAATCCAATAGAGCATGTGTGGTCTGGTGTGATGTTTTCCGACGAGTCGAGGTTTAGTTTGCAGTCTGATTCTGGCCGGACTTTCATATGGAGAGCGCCAGGTACCCGTTACCACCAAGAGAACACCATTGAACGACACCGTCACGGTGGTGCAGGATGGCTCGTTTGGGGAGGAATTATTCTTGGTTCCAGAACTGGCCTGCATGTTCAGAGTGTAACGATGACAGGCCACATCTATCGGGATGTCATTCTGGAACAACATGTACGTTTGTTTCGGGGCGCCATGGGTGCTGAATTTCTGTTTATGGATGACAACGCCCGTCCTCACCGTTCAAACATTGTAGACGAATGACTTCAATTGGAGGATATCACCCGTATGGATTGGCCAGCATACTCACCGGACTTGAATCCAATAGAGCATGTGGGGATATGCTTGGCCGACGAATTGCAGCCCGTCAACCCCGTCCCACCTGTCAACCGGAACTTCGGATGGCATTGCTTGATGAGTGGTGTAATATTCCCCAAGATCAGATTGATAATTTGATACTCAGCATGCCTAGGCGTTGTAAGGCCTGTATTGCATCGTCCGGGAGACATACTCCATATTAACCATCATACTAACCATGTTATACTATTTTTTGTAAATAGGTTCTTTTTGAAATTTGCTCCAGGGAGTAGAAATCGCAATTTTTATTAATTATGTCAAACATATAGCATCTTTTTTGCTCTTTTACCTTTTTTTAAATAAATAGACTTTACAAATAAGTCAAATTTGTTTTGCTTCTGTCTCTTTCTTTGCCTGAACTTCATTATCCTTAATTTATGGACATGAGTGTATATAATTTGTTAAAACAAAAACTTTTTAAACAAATATATTCAATAAAAATAAAAGTCTTTAAATTCATTAAATGTAATCAGAATTCAGTCAGAATTTAATAAACATTACTTATAGATTTGGAAAATAAATGCAAAGATTCGTAATTCTTAAAATTACGGTAAAGCGTCAGGATAAGAAAATTTGACTCGGGAATTAAAAATATTTCAGCCAATTCCTCACTCCTCCTTTAATGCAATAATAAAACGAAATATTATTTAATAAATACATTACTTTTGCATCAAGCAATCCAACTTTTTAAGACAAACCTTTTTTTTAACCAAGCGAACACGACCTTACAAACTTTAATTTTCAGTCGCTTTTTACAAATTAACATTTTACGATGGATATATAATTGAATACACGAATATGAATTGAAAGCACAAAATACGACAAATGGTTTAGTAAAGTATGCCCCAGAAAGAAAATTAAAGAAAACTTTAAATTAATATTTGATGAAAAAATCGGGGCACTATCTGATCACAAAGCCCCTCTATCAATTAACAAAAGCTAATTCTTATAACAGCAATTTATACGACAGTAAGTGAAAGGAAAAGGTAAAACAATTTTCCCACGAACTTTAACTATCAGCATCTCTGATAAACCCGAATCAAAAAGGCGATTATTGTTTTTCTTATTTTTGCATATCAGTAGACTGTTTTCGTATGCATTTCAGACAGTAAATACATTACAAAGCACTAAATGAGTCTCCTTGGAAGGGGTCCAAGAGCCCTGAATTCCCTCTTATTCTTCTTTTTTAGTTTTAATGAGTCGTATGCCAGTTTTCCTTTTTTTCCTTTACGCCCCCATTACTTACCAAGTTCACGGAGAGATAAGGGAACTCCCACGCAACCCTTCCCCCTCCCAATTTCACGCTTCCGGAAGAAAGGGTAAAAGGGGCTCTTGTACGACCTCTGCTTTCTATTTCTTTCACAACAAGGCACGCGTACAATGTGGCATGTCAGCGGGGCTATCAAAAATAATCCATTAAGAAACTTAAGCCAAATATCGTGGATGCTTTATCCAAGCATTGCTGCTATAGGAAATAAACAGGAAATTTGTTTTAAATTATTTAAATATTATTCTGGATGGAAACTGTACAATTTATGATAAAAAAAAAAAAAACTATACAATAATCTGATAAAGTGAAAGAGATGAAGAGCCAATTTCGAAACAATTCTAAGCAAAACAAAAGTTTTCAAATTATAGACAAATTAACAAAATTTAATTTTTTTGGAAGAATATTTATAAAAGACAAAATTTAAAATCATTAAAAAATATCAAAAGGTTACATTGAAAAATATTATAAATTATATTAAGAAAATTTCTTCTAAATAATTAATATATCTATAATTATTCTAAAAATTTTCTTTGTTCCTTCTTTTCTTTTCAATATTTCTATCTCAAGCACTTCTACAAATTTAATATAAAAAGAAGAAAAGTAACTACTTTTCTTACTTTTTTTTCAAATCATAATTCAAAATTAAATAATTTAAAGAACTTTTTCAAACACAAACTTCAGTTACTATGAACTTCCAAATTTTTAAAGAACTTTTCCTCAAGAAAGCATTTGAAAAACAAAATGATGAAAATTATTATTATTATTTTTACCACAATGTTTGAATAATTGTCAAAAGTTTAAAAATTATTTCCTTTTAAAATTTCCAGGATGTTGTGCAATTTTAATATATAAATCTTTTCATTTAACAGCAAAATAAAATACTTTTAAGCATCTAAAAAAGTTTATATTATGAGAGCCACAAGGGCCATAAGGATTGAATGCCAGAGGAGGGGAAAAAATAAGTGCAAAAAGGTTTAAGATGAGATAAATATATAAAAAAATTACTTAAGTACTTGTCTTTGTACTATTGCCAAGAGTGTAGTTAGTACCATAGAGATTAAGGACAAAATTTGATAGCAATATATTTGAGGAAATCGTGTAAGGGTGAAAGATTTATTGTCTGATGTTCCTCATGAACTGGCGTGCGCTAACTATTTGTCATGGAATGGCATTTTGTAGTACTTCTACAGAATATAGTTGGCAGCGTAAGCTCATACTAAGCATGCATATCTAATAATAGGTCGTAATGCTGCAGTATAAACTAGAATTTTATTACTAATGGATATTTAGGGATGAACGAGAACACTTTTCTTAGGGTAGTGCAATATTTTTGCCTGATGAAAGCCAACGGCGTGTTACCCAACCACTTTCTAACTTCATTCATTACATACAACCTCATCCACTCGTCACATTGCACACAAACCCGAGTGAAAACCAAACTTTAACCCAAGAATTTACTATCTTAAAAGCAATGAATTGGAAAGACTACGAAGTTATTTTAAAACACTATTTTCCTTGTAGATGCAGCTGCTCAACACTAATGCTCGATGATTGTAAAAAGGTCTGCAAACCACTCAGCTCCTAAACGATATTCGACAGCCTTATCTCTCCAGATCAAATATTTGCTTTTCGAATTCGTTTGCCGCGCGGGCATACACAAAGGGACGGGGCAGGTCTATTCCTGGCGAACCCTAACGGATGGGGGCCATAAATTACCCCGTCGAATCCATCGGTGAGTGGAGCGTGAAGCATCTGTTGACGCGATCGTCCTCTCACCAAGAGGCACGCAAATCATCCATAAGGCGGCGAGAGGCTATTGCTTCGGAAGAAAGGCGGAATGATACTCTCTCTGCTTTTCTTTTTTTCATATGCAAGACTGCAGGAACCTTTTTTTCCTGTAGGGGTGTTGTTCTATTTTGGTGCCGGGCGATGTGACAGAAGTTGCCAAGATATTCAACTTCCATCAACTAATTGTCTGCTCGAAAGATGGCTGCGAGCGGAAAGCGAGTTGAGAGATCGTTCGGAATCGGCTTATTTGGAGAGGGAAATTATTTTTCCATTTGAGAAAGAGACAGAATACTGTGCCAGTGCTTAGATTTCCACCCCCTCCCCTTTTTTTTATCAGTGTTGAAATTCAATATGTTTGAAATAAAAAAAAATTTGTATACGTTACATTTATATAAACTTAAAAAAAAAAAAACCTACAGGCAATAAAAAAAAGCTTCTAAAATTTTCTTAAATGGTTTTCAATCAAATAATAATAATCAACAAATCTATGGAAAATAATGCACGAAAGGAAATTTTCAATTAAGGAAGGAAGTTATTTAACTATATTTTAAATTTTATATATATCTTTAATATCATTACAAATAATTTTATAATATTAAACAAATACGAACTGTTATGAAAAGGTTTAAATACTAATTTTTGTCGGCATTTAACCAATTTTTTACAGTTTGTAAAAGTAATTTGATTAATAATTTTAATTCATGTTTGCATAGCTAATAAATACAGCTAAAAACACTTTTTGATAATTGAGAAGAAATAATACCTTTCTTTTAAAAATCGGAAGAAAAAAATTTTTTTAAATTCATGCATCAGAAATATTTCTCGCAGAATTTCAATTAACATAAATTAATTATTAATCCCAATTCCTTTTTCATTCCTTTATCGAGAATAATAAAAATAAAATATATACTTTATATAAATGCATTTATGCACAGCAATTTAAAATTTCTCTTTATTTAATATTTAGACGATTTAATTACTACTAGATTAAAAGTTATATTTATACACAATACTTAAATATAAATTACGTTGAAGACTTTTTTTTAAAAATATTTTATTAACTAGAAAGAAAAAAAAAGGAAATAGAAATTATCTCAGTAATGATTGATGTCAAGAATGATATCATTAAAGTAAAATTTTAAATTATTCAGACCAATTAAAGCTATCAACTTTTTTCAAAAAAATTTATAACTGCTAAACGATATATACAATAAATACTTTTCTTTTCCTTAACTGTCTGTTCTAGAAACTGAACAATACACTCTTTCCAAGAATAACTTTTAGATTTCTTTAATAGATGGCAGCACTCAACATACCAAATTAATGTTAAAATAAATCCAAAAATATTTTCTTTAAATTCCACATTATACCATAATCAAGAACTTGGGGTATTCAACGGGAGCCAAATTATAAAAACATAAATAAGGTTAATATTTAAACGCCATACAGTTAGTATCAAATCAAGAATTCATTGATTCATAATGAAGTCTGTGTATAATTATCTGCAAATAATTAACAGATTTATACAACAATAATAATAATTTATTTAAATTATTCACTAAATTCCTGAATTTTTGAAAGATATTAAGAAAAACCCCATCAATAATTTAACATTATAACTAGCCACCAACTAATAACATTAATTTGTAAATAAAGTCACCCAAATATATGATTATAATTAATGCATATATGTACGGTAAACAAAATGCCTTGGACATATGCTTAATGAATCGTCACTTCCAACTGGCACACACACTTAACTATTCCACTGTTTTTTAAAGGAGTGATTCATTTTTATTAACTTCTCTTCCTTCCCCTTCTTTTTTTCTTATTAATTTTTGGATCTTATTACATGGCAATTTAATTAATAACCAAAAGCTCCAAAATTTTCTTATTTATTCAGGGAAACCTTGAAAACAATAAAAGATAATTTTTTAAAAATATATAGTGCAAGCAATATTTCTTGATAGAATCCCAAATAAAAAGATTATTAACATTATTTGAAAGAAAAATCTTTGGTCCAAAACAACAAATAACATGGAGGAATTCTTTATAATCCTGAAATATATATAAAAAATTGGGTGAAACCGATATCATAAACATTGTAAAGGCATTTCGTATTAGATGGCTGAGCCATGTACTGCATATGACATTTCCAACCAATGGAAATGATACATTTCCAACCAAATGATAACTTTTCGAGAGAATTGAGATAATAATGAGAAGACGAAGACCACCCACTAAGTGGAAAGATAATGTCAAAAGAATCTAAAGTTAATCGGAGATAACCGATGAAGGGCTATTGAGCTGGATAGGGTCAGATGGAGGAAACTTTGACAGATAGCCTTAGCCTGTAGCAGGTTGCAGTATTCAAGAAAAGAATCCAAAATATTAATCATATGAAAGAAACTTTTTTAAAATTCATATAAAACTCAAAAGGAATCTATAATCTGACCACGGATTGCAGGGAATGGTACACATCCTGTTCAAGCGCAGAAACGGACAAATCAATTTACACGGATACACTCCACAAAAAACAGCTTTGAAAAGAAAAAATGCATGCTAATTAGTGTAGATTTTTTTTTCGTCTAGTTTTTCTTTTTAATCATATCATGGTGGCATATCATCTAAAATTTTAATTTAAAAAAAATAAAATTATTTTCATTGTATTTAAAATCCCTTCTAAATGACATTTCTCCCTTATGATATCACTCTTTTTGAATCTGTTAGACTTGGCTATTTGTCGATTTTCCATGTGATGGTGGTCGGATTATATAGATCTAGGAATAAAAGCCCCCAAAATATAATAGGCCCCTTAAAAAAAAAAAAAAAACTTTATAAAAGAAGATATTATAAAATTATATATACAACAATAGTCTGTAATAGAAACAAAAATTGCCCCCCCCCCAAAAAAAAATTGTCTTTCTTTAGCTTTGAAAATAATCTCTGCTTAATAAAAACAAACATACCTGCATAGTGAAACTGCCACCAGGAACAGGGTTTCCACCAAACTTGACATTGATTGTGTAATTACCAGTCTCTTTCACTGAATAGAAAATGGAGAAGGTTCCATCACCATTGTCCTCGACTTGGATGTCAACATCGCCCTGAGTGTTGCTGCTTGTAATGTGACACGTAACTGCACCCATACCTGCTTCATCTGCTTTCACCGTGATACAATATTCTTCTCCAATGGAAACCTTGTCTTCGATACCCTCTGGAAAAAAAATACTTCATTAATGTCTGTATCTTTTTATGAAATAATTCATTTAAAAAAACGTGAATGAATACAAGTACCTGTTATTTTACATTTGTCAGCTTGGCCAACAGCATAACTGCTCATAGTAATTGGCATATTGGGCACATCTTGGCCACCATATTTCACATTGATTTTGTGAGGGCCCACATCTTCAGGGACATAACGAACTTTGTAAGTACCGTCTTTGTTATCCACCACTTGAGATTTAAGTGGTTTACCATCTGGTCGCTGAAGAAATAAAAATAGAGGAATTTCATATTTGTAAAGCAAAATTTTATTTAAAAATATTAAATAATTTAGTATTTAGATATCTGTCATCTGTAGATACATAAATTTATTCATATTATTTATGAATACAAATTATTTAATATATTTTTTATTTAAGAAATAAATTGTAAATTATTGAAAATAAAGCAGCAATTAAATTTGCAATAAAAAACAACTAAACAGCAAAATTATTTTTACATATTTTATTGCATATTTTTATGATTTTGTCAAAATTCTGGCCAAATACTTTTAAAGTACCCACAATAAATATATAACAAGAAAGAAATATTTTAAATGAAACTAGGATATGGAAAAAACTACAGTCATAATTTTCATATGAAAAGATTGTTTCATAATGAACAATTTTATATCAAATTTGCAACATATAAAAGTTTGTTTCTCAGTATGATATTTTCTCAAATACACATAATGTAATTTAAAATACAAAGCATTTATTATTTTTTAATACCTTAATTTTGCACATCAAGTTCTGCCTTTCCAGCTTCCTTGGTGTCAATAGTGAATTCTACAGGAATACTGGCTGGTACTTTATTTTGTACTCCAGGTCCAGACAATTTGACATTTTTGGGCTCCACTCCTGGCTTCACCTTCATTTGGAATGGACTATGGAAATATTTTTAATTAACAAAATGCTTACAATCAGAAAAATAGTCATGTAATAAATAAAATACACTAAAAGTTAATAAATATTTTGTGAAAATTTTATAACAATCATTTGCTAGCAAAATTTCAAATTATTTAAATCCATATATAAGAAATTAGTTTAAATATTAATGTTTTAACTACAGTTGAGTAGTCTATAATACATAGCTTTATAAGACTTTAAGACTCCATATTTTTTTATCTAATTCATATGGCTAAAAATCATTTAAATTAAAATAAATTAAGTTAAATTCTCTTAAAAAAATATAAATATAAGTAAAATTAAAACTATCCAATATGTCTACATGTTTCATATAAAAATATACATAAAAAGAGCTAAATATTAATTTATATTTCAATTCATATGCAGTACCAAAAATATTAAAATTATAAAAACCCAATTAGAAATCATTGATTTACTTGAAAAATATTTATACATATAAATTATACTAAAAATATATACGTTCTTTTTTTTAAAAATCACACAAAAAAAAAAAAAAAAAATGTAACAATGCAAGGGATTATAAATGGTATTAAAAACCTCCTAAAAATATTTAAAAAAATCAAAGAAATAAAGTTTGAAATTAATTTTTCTTTTTATTCGAGCTAAAAACAGTATTGACAATCATTAAAAAAAAATTACCTTCCAGGAATGTCTTTGCCGCCATATGCTACTTTGACATTGCACTTGCTTCCTTCTGGTGGTGGTACATAAGAAACATCAAAAGTACCATTTCCATTGTCTTTGATTTCTGGCTTTTGGGGAATTGGACCTGAAGTATAAAAAAATGTTTATGTAGTTACCATATACAATATACTGGGAAAATAATGCAAGAAAAATATTTTATTTGGATTTATTAAGTTATTAGCAGAAAAAATACCTTTTTCTGAAGATACTTGAACCTCCAATGGAGCTTTTCCAGATTTGGTAGCATCCACAGTGAAAGGAAGGGGTTTTCCTGCACGACACTGGTTTGGTTCCACACCAGGACCCTGAGCCTTCACTTTACTGGCATCCACACCAGGTGTACACATCACTTTGAAAGGACTTCCTGATATTGAGCAGAGAAAAAAATTTACATTGAGTAATTCAAAGATTATAAATTCAATTTTTGCAAGTTTACTGAAAATTGATAGGAATTGATTTTAGAACCAATTAGAGTGTGTTGAAATGCTAATAAATTTTTAAAAGGATAAACATAATTTTCTTACGAGACAAAAAAAAGATTAATTTCAAAATAAATTCTAAAAATATAAATATTTATATTCAACTTATTAATATTGAACAGAATTTTTATATATATATGTTTGAATAAATTATTACGAACAGTATTCTGAGAAAACAAATAGTATTTTGATGAAAGCAGAACAAAATGTCACCTGGAACATCTTGATCAGCATATTTGACTCCAATTTCATGCATTCCTACTTCTACAGGAATATATTCTACTGTGCAAGAACCATCCCTATTGTCTTTACAAGTCATTTTAGGTTCAACAGGCCCCACAATCATCAGGCCTAAAGCACCTCTTCCAGCACCTTTTGTCTCCACAGTGAAGGAATTCACCTACAATTATTAAATTATAAGTGTGTCATTAAATTTAAACACGAATTTATTTGTATTAAGAGACATAATTGTATCCAAACAAATTATTTTGTTAAAAAAAATTTATAAAGTTTGTTCTTGTCTCTTACAAACTGGTGATTTTTTAAAATTTATCCTAAAGTAGAGATATTTTACGACATACCCTAAGATTATACAGCCATGGGAAGAAAAAAAAAATAAAATCACAAAAAATACATGACATGAAACTAGTAATATATCAGATTTTAATGAAATGCATGTATTTTTTATATGATGTAAGGACATGTTGTGTTATAAAGAAACCACCACAAAAGCATAATTAAGTTTAATTACATTGCATAAAATTCTATGGAAGTTTAGAGAAAATTACTATACATTTAGAATTGGAAAAGCATTTAGTTAGTAGGATTTATTCTTTAGTGAATGATGCAAGTACTTCTTTTTCTATTATTGTTATTAATCATCGATTCATAGAACCAAAAGTTTGATAATGTACAGGCAATGTTGTTCCAGCAATTTTTAATTGCGGTTTTAATCAGACTTTCTATTGTCGTCCAATCTCATAAGCATCTCGAGCCATAATGCCTAAAAAGGTTTTCAACTGAATTCAGATAGTACTCCAAGATGGTCATTGAAGAAGCAAGGTCAAGTTTTACCTTGTTCGCCTTCATCCAGGACTTTGCAGAACACAAAATATGTGCAGATGCATTGTCTTGCTAAAATGCCCAATCGCCTGATGTAATCAAAGGAACAACCAGCAACAAGCTATCTCCCAGAATATCATATAACATGGAATTGATTTTATTTTCGACAAAAACAATTTCAGATGCATCGCTGACTGCAAATACGGCCCAAACCATGACAGATCCCCTGTGAATTGGGGTTTTGAAAAACTACGGTGTTCTTTATGAAAATCATATCAGCAAAAATTAAATCCATCAGGCCCATCTAAATTAACTTTTTTTTTTTTTACATCCAAAAACACACCATCAATACCAATTGGTGCCAACCATCAAATGTTTCAGGAAAATCTGCATGTGAATCAATATGCTAGTTAGAAAGTGGAGATTTTCCTTTCAACTTCTTGTAAATAGCATTAGGATTTCTATGCTGAACATTTCATATTGTCTGGCTGTTGCAGAGCAATTGCATCTCATTTTTAATTTGCAATACAGTTTTTGCTTGTAGGCAAGCTTTGTATCTGCCTCTCTTGCTTCAAGAAATTATCTAATGGCCCATGTTTTCTTTTTTTCAAATAAGAGTTGTATAACAGAAAAATAAGCAATCTTCTGAACATATAGAAAAACGATGACAGGGAGGTGGACATTTACAAAATTAGACAAAATGATTCCTGCATCCCACATCAGTACTAGTGGATGAAGAAAGTTGAGGACAAAGTTACAATTTATCATTAAAAACGCTTTTACAGAATGCCAAATTAATAATGAACTATGATACAGATCCTAATTAAGCAAATGCGAAGATTAAAAATCGCCAGGAACACATCCTGTTTTTCAAAATAGTTCATATCTTCTTTCTGATTTCTATATTACATTTTTATATACATATAATTAAAGCAACAAAAAACGCTTATTAAAATGAAAATGTTTTGCTAATTTTTATGCATTGGATAAAAAAAACAACCAGAAAGATTGTTATGTGTAAAAACAGGTGCATAAATTACAGTAATTTTTGCTTGTAATTTTATTGATAAAAAATCTTAAAATCACTTTATAATTTGAATTATTACTGTTGAAAATTTTTACATTAGAACTTAGTTATTGGCTATATTTCACTGCTTCTATGTTATTGGACATATACGATATAGTAAGATATTATTGTATAAATACTATATTTTAATCCATTGTTGAAGATTTGTTTTTAATAAACTCATCAAGTAAATAATTCAAATGCTCACATTAGATCAATTATTATAAAAATACAACTTCTTACTTGGTTAACAATAGCTTGTTCTAAACCAGGACCAAACGCCTTTACTTTCTTAGGATCGCATCCTCGCATTACTTTCACCTTAAATGGACTTCCGGGAACAGGTAATCCATCATAAGTGATGTCAATTGTGTGGTTACCTACAAAAGAATATTATTTATAATATTACAAAAAGTATAGTTAAATTTAATATTATTTTATTTAAAAATGTGTTTTATTTATTATTGAAATAATAACTCTCGAGAGAAAAATAATTTGTAGTTTTGAGCTAGATGTATATCATAATTATAACATTGTGTATAGATTAATCCATAGTGCATACATATCGTAATCAAAACAACTTCAAATGAGAATTTTCAATGAAATCTCACAATTTTCAGTAGTTTAGATGCTGGTCATTATTAAGTGGTGTGTTTGGGAGGGAAAGGGGTGTTAGTAGAAACACACATCATTACTATCCAATAGAAATGATCACCATTACTACAAAACAACCAACTAACTGACCAACATTACCACAAAATTCACTTCATCAAGTATGCCCATTTGAAATTATAGCTGCAATTTATAATATTATCAGGTAATGAAGACTTTTCATTAAAAAGTATGGATGCTTTCATTAAAATAGAAAAGAATGTGTTCATTAAAATAGAACATTTATGCTTATAGCATTCTATCTTAAATCATTTAAGACTTAATGCTATAAGTATGCATGCTAAGAACATTTAATACAAACTTTCCAGATATACAATCGAGTACAGCATTTTAAAATGAAACATATGCATTGTAACTGTAAAAAAATTCCATGATAATTTAATAAAAAGACACTTGCATATACCAAAACCAAATTTATCCCTTAAATTGTATTAGCATTTGTAAAAACTTCACAGGCTAAGTGTTTTTTTTAATAAAGAAAATTTGTAATAGTGACAATAAGTTTATTTGTGTACATTGTTTAATATGAAGACTGTTAATCTAAATTATTAAGACAAATGCATAAAATTGTTTATTTTCCTCAAAATAGATTAACACTTTTAATTGCACATCATTGAAAAAGTAAATAAGAACAGCCCTCTCTCTCTCTCTCATTTTTAAATTTATTAGAAGCATTAGTTTTTCCCATACTTCGTAGTTAAACAAAAATTTTTGCCTTTTCCACAATAACTACAGAGAATTTGCGGCATTGGTACACTAAGTTATTGAAAATTTCTTGCAAAAATAATGAAAATATCTTTTATTTAAAAATTAAATACCAATGTGTATTATATAGACATTTGAGTTCCGTTTTTAATTCTTGATGCTTTGTGCACAAAATAAATTTCATTATTTTTAATTATTTTAATTTAAAATAATGAAATTTTAATTCATTATTTTTTAGTTATTAAACCAAATATTTTTTTTGTAAGAAGATTACTTTAAATTAAAAAAATTAAGAATTTCTTAATTCTATTAAAATATTAAATAAATATATGAAACGTAAATGCTATACACAATACTTTGAACATTTTTTTTTCCTGCCTTTAAATTGAAGTGTTATCTTCTAAAAAGAACTTCCAATCAAGAAATTTCAATTGAAGCTATATATAAATAATTGGCAGAATAAATAATCCTTTTTCGAATAAATTTTAAGGAAAAAAAAAAAAATTATAGATAATTTTGATTGTAAAATAACGTGGGCAACAAACCTTCTTCAAATGGAGTGTAACAAATTTTATAAGTTCCATCATTTTGACTTTGAACAAATGAATCAGTTTTGGTTCCCGATGGATTGGTAATGGTACATTGAACCTTACCATCGCTGCGTTTAGTGATAGCTCGAGCATCCACAATAAAATCAGTTGGGGAATCTAAGTACACACCTGCAAAAGAAAATTGTGAACAAAACATGATTAGATAATAAATCCTGATAAATACAAATATGTTTGATGCAAACTTATATTCACATTTTTAAACCAAAAGTCTTCAATAATAATTTTTTTTTATTAAAAAACCCATTTATACACACTTAAAAAAAATTTTTTTTAATTATACAATGATATAAATTTTAAAAAAAAATTTTTTAAACATTCAACAAAAAAAAATAAAATATACACACATGAAACTTTCAAAACAGAAAAATTATAACATCGGTGGTACAATTTGATAAATAAAAATTCATAATGATCAATATGACTTTGGTATCAAAATTAAATAATTTTATATAATTATATAAATAATTTTTTATAATTATATAAATTAAATATTTTGACAGTTAATTTAATACAAAGTTTTATCTGACTATAAAATATTTTTAATATTATCTCTCAAAAGTTATTTAAAATGGAACCTTATACGAATCAATTAATTATTTATGGATAATAAACAATCAGCAACATCTGACATTGCTATTAATAGAAATAAATAATTGATAAATCAAAATACAACAAAAAAAAAAATTTAAGTAGATGAAATTGCCAATAGATCTAACTGAAAATATTTATATGCGTTCTTTTAATATTGAATCTATATTTCCAAGATAATATTTATTAAATTGATAACTACAAAAGGAATATTCGTATGTTTATTTAAACAAATTTGTGATCATCTGTTCAAACATATCTTTCAGTGAATGTGTACCTACAATAGAATTTGCTATATATAGGCGAGAAGAATACAACGGTGAAAGAAAGCACATATATATATATTTTGTTGTAGAGGTTTTATCCTTATATTGACATAATCCAATACAGCAGCTATGCAATATAGAATTTCTCTTATTCGGACATAGTGAATGCATAAAAACGTTTGGCGTTTATTTTGGCAGTTTCAATTAAAATAAATTCTTTTTCAAGTCTCATTGATGAGCTGCACATTATGTCAACATGGATTGCTTCTTATACTGTTCTATAAATTTTAAGACAATATCAACAAGAAAAATTAAAAGTCAACCGTGAAAAAATGTGCACACTGTAAAAACACTGTTTTGGAAAATGGTGAATAGCTCTTTATTCATTCTGATGTAAATATCTATCATATTGGAATCTGATGCCCGTTTATGTATGAGCTATACAAAAAAGATTATTCCAAAGTTGATTCTTTTAAATGCATTTATTGTATGTATTTTTAGGGATCATTTCAGTTTTAGTTTTGAAATGCTTAAAATAATTCTGCTTGAAAATAATTATCATTCATCACTAAAAAGCTATCTAATATTTGAATAAAGTAGCTTCCATTTGTTGGCTTTATTTTTATCTATTTTCTTCCCAAGATTTAATTATTTTGAATAATTTAGGAATTTTTTTAAATAAAACAGATCAAAACATGAAGTACTGAACAAAAAATTGCATGCATGTCTTTTTGCATATTCACGGTGTGCCTCATTTACAATGTTGTCCTAACATCAAAAGTTAGAAAGCTTAGTTATTTAACATATATAAGCCAGGCTTTTTTAAAGCAACAATAGCTCTATACACAAAACAATTACTCTATTGCTAAGCTAAACCATGCAAGGATTAAAAAGCCTGGCCAGGGGTTTGCATCCATACCCTGGGATTGAATGCCATTTCCCAGCACACGGATGTTCCACACATCGACATCAGAAACGATGAGGGCAACAAAAGGCGATCCCTGTATGTGATGTCTGTCATAGGCAACGTTGATAACATATTCCCCAACTTCTGTTGGGAAGTATGCAACTGAGCAAGTCCCATCACCATTGTCCTTGCAGTTTATTGCAGCCTCACATGGACCTTCAATTGTAATGCCTAAACTTCCATAACCTGCTCCACGAGTATCGACAATGAACTCAGCTGGTCGATTCACCAGTCCTTGGTCCAGACCAGGACCATAAGCCAGAACTTTGTTGGAGTCAGCATTAGACATACACAGAAACCGATACGGAGTTGGTGTCAGGGGAATACCACCAAATGAGATGCTTAATAAGTAATGGCCAAGTTCTGTAGGTGTGAAGTTAACCAGGAAACCTTCTGCTGTTGGTATGACGTGGGCCTTGACCCGACGACCAGATGGACTTGTTATGGTCACGGCAAAGTCAGCCTGGTTGCACCCGGCACCCTTGGTTATCACTCTGAATTGTTGCAGGGAGTTTATGGGAGCCGCTGATTGGACGAGAGTGCATCCGATTCAACACCCAGAAGTCATCTTCAAAAACTAAATTTAATACACTAAAGTAGTAAGCTGCACACTGTTATTTTAAATCCTTCTGCATGCATGTTATTTTGTTGTTATTAACAATACTGTTTTGTTCTTGTTCATGCTAAATTAAATACAATTGCTGGGCCATGAAAGGATCGACATCTCAAAACATGCACTTTTCCAAATTTCCGATATAAGAATTCCATATATTAGTAGCTCCTTATATATATTTCACCATACAACTTTCAGCCTAAACATTCACATAGGACATAATTTTTATTTTTAAAAACCGCTCATTAGAGAGTCTAAAATGTTTAATTGCATTTTAAAATAATGATCCTGTATTAAAATAAAAAGTTATCAGCAACGTACAAATTTGCTTTTATATTGAAGTATTAACAGGTGTTTTATTTAGAAAGATGTTTCTACTCAATGCAGTATTTAAAAAAAATACAACAAAGGAATATAATACTGAGTAAATAAAATTACATAGAAAAGTTATATTGATATTTCCTGCTTAGAAAAAAATTGAAATATTTACTGCTCAATTTCATGTTACATATTTTAATCCATTCAGTGGTCTGAAAAGAAATACGACTTTCATACTACTATGGACTATGGTTCTTTATTAGATTCACTGATACTTGGGGAATTTATTCCCCAGTGATGATTTTGACTAGATACAGAGTGTGTGATCAACTAAGAAAAGTAAGTGTCAAAGATCTCAACCAAATATAAAATAAGCATGTCCCCAGTAAGAGAAGTTAATTTTTATGAAACAATACAATTTTAATTGTTTGTATAAATCTCAAATGAGAAAGAATAAAACTGTTGTTAATGTTTTCCTATTTTTGCTAATATAGAGCGACTTCTGCATTTTTTTTTTGAATGATTATTATACCTATTTAATAATTATGTTTGAATTTGCCATCAGTGTTATTAAAATACATAGTTCCTGAAGTGTACACCCCATATTGTAAGAATTGATTAATATTTTGCTTTAAAAGTCTATTTGATTGATTTTCTATCAATATACAATTACTATAAATTAAATTCGATGAATATACACTTAAAACTTTTAGTGAAGTGGATATAGCTTTTGCCTAGGATTTGTAACAATTTTGAGAATATTTTTGCTTAAAATGTAGAAATTGCAGTGCTTGGTAATATATAAATAAATAATGTCATATAAAAAGTGATTAGACTAAAAATATTTTGCTGTTTTCATTTTCAAAAACAAAATATAAATCAACACTAAATTTTTAAAAGCCAGATTTTTTTTTTTTAATTTATTTATTTTTAATTCCACCTTTTGAAAATTAAAAAAAAAATGACTAAAAATCTTTTCCAAGGGTTGAAAAACTAATAAAAACAAATGTTTGAGGGTTCAGAGAAATAAGTATCTTTAAGTACGGCAAAGAAACAAACTTTATAAGACTCCAAACACTTCATGGAAATGTATGTACAAGAAGAATTTTTTAATGCAAACTGCTTTTCATAAAAGGGTAAATAAACAATCCAGTGGGATAATTGGAAAGTATTGCAACTGCAGAATGGGTTAATGTGATTTCCTTAATTAGAAATTTTTATTAATGATTTCAAACTTTTAAGTTGATACAATGTAAGTGTTAAGTTCAAATTAGGAAATGGAAAAGGATTTGCTGGGGAAATGTTTCAAAAATATACAATAGAATAAAATTTATTAAGAAAAGATAATATGGTAAGAAAATATAAAAGTTATATTATAAATTATAAAAAGAAAATATAATTTTAAAACATGCTATTTTAATGATAAGAATTCAATTAAATTCTTATAAATGATGTTAAGATTTAAGTTAAAGCAAGCATTCAATGTTTAGTACATGATGTTAAAATACTTACAAGAAGACACATTCTGTGCAGCACAAAAATTAAATTAATATAATCAATAAATAATGTAAAAAATTTTATAAAGATATTTAACAAAAATATTTTACAATAATGAAAAACAGCTAAAAATTAAGTTAATTTTAATTAAATACTGAAATTTTCAAAACAGTATTTTATTAATTTTTATAAGTTTATAAGGGACACAAAAAACTTAAAGCAACATAAAATTTCAAATAGAAATGTAAGAGTATTTTAACACTAAGCAAATTTTTTTTTCTTTTTTCAGATTTTTGTTTAACATTCAATAATTTTCACCCTAAAGACCTATTTTTAAACTCAAATTTAAATAATAACATTTTTATATTCAAAGAGAAAATATTTTAATATGAAATTTTTTTAAATATTGTTTAAAGTATGAACAGCAACAAAACTTAAATTTATATTTTTAAAATAAAAATGTTAAATTCTAAGTCTTACATGATAATTTTGATTAAATAACTAAAGTTAAATTAACAGGAAGGCAAAAAAAATTTATTTTATTTCTCAGTAATAATTAATTTTAATTTTTTTTATTCCAATTTTAAAAGTTTTTTTAATTTTGTGAATCACAATGTTTGTTATACAAATATTAATTTTTAAATATTACTTATTATTGAGTGCATTACAATGACCAAAAAAAAATCTTATTTTTGTATGAATGAATAGCTGAATATGAAAAATAAAAATAAATTACTTGGCTCCAAGCCATCTACTTTCACTTTACTGACATCAATTTGTGGTTCAACCTTTACTTTAATTGGACTATTTGGTATCTCTTTTCCAGCAAATATTACCGACACCTGAAAAAACAATAATATATATATTTGGCAATAAAAGAATAAAAGTTTAGAGCAATTAGTATTTCTTAATTCAACTAAATAAAATGAAATTTTTTAAGTTAAAATGTAATTAAATTTTTAAAATAATTTGTCATCATTGTGTATATCTCTATTTTTAAAATAAGATTCTTAATAATTAAAGTTGAAAACAAATTTAAAATAAACAACAATCAAAACTATACTTACAGAATAATTTCCTGGATTCTGAGCACAATAATCCACCGAGTATGTACCATCCTCATTATCTAAAATTTGAACTGGAACAAGACCCCCTTTGTCATCGGATAATTTCACTTGAATGTTCCCTGAATAAAAATATTTGTAATCAGTAATAAAAGAATTTATTCTATCAAGATTATTTGTTTATTACATTAGGGATTTTAAAAGTAAGTATATTTTTACCTGTTCCAGCACCTCTGCAATCAATGTTAAAGTGAGTTGGTACTTGAGCTTTCACGCCAGGTTCAACACCAGGACCAAAAACTTTGACTTTGTTAGTATCAGTTGGTTCACCAACATTAACCTTATTTAAAAATAAAATTGTAATTATTTTTCAAAATATATAATTTTTAAAATATTTATATTATAATTTTCATAAGTCTTCAAAAATATTTACTTAAACACTATATAAGTGAGCTGAAATCAATATAAATTTTTTTTCTGTTCAGTTTATTTCATTAAATCACATAAATTTCAGCTTTTTTAAAATGATATAAATATATATTCAATTTGTTCAAAAACAAAAATAAAAAAAAGTTACAACAAAGTAATTGCATATCTTTAAGAAAAATAATTTAAAAGACTGAATTAATAAGTTTCTTAAATGTGCACATCTAAAAATTCTATTAAATCACAGAAATTCTAACACAAACAGAAAAAAAAATGTTAGATCATTTTAAATATCACTTTTAAGTTCAAAACACTTTATTGACTTCTTATGTCCAACAAATTATTAATGACAGTGTAAAAATAGACCTTAATAGTTTTCTCTTTCCAATGTGTTCTATGATATTTTTTTCTTTAATCAAAAACAAAAAGGTGACATCTTTGAATATTAAAAGCAAAGATGATTCCTCCTCATCTCCCATTTTACAATATATGTGGTCAGAATCTATTTATAATAATGACATTCTGGCAGTTTTTAATGAAACCTTAATAGAGATCCAATAGTTAAAAATTGAAATTTTAATGTAAAAAGTCATTACTAAATCCTTAATTCTTTTAATTTTACACAAAATCTGGATGTTTACTTAATCATAATATTGGAACTTGAAATGATTAAAATCCATGCAAGATTTCTAAGTATAATTTTAAAAAACTTCCAGTTGCTTTTATAGAAAGAAAATTTTTATAACATGAACATTAAACTTACTCTGAAAGGACTCTTTGGAATTGCAACACCACCATAGTTGACTTGTACAGTATGCTTGTTATTTTTGGTAGGACGATATTGAGCCTTGTAAGTTCCATCTTTATTATCAGTGATTTTAATTTCTACAGGTTTAAGATCCTCGTCCATCACAGAAACATCCAGAGGTGCATGGCCACCAGCTTTCTTGCAATCAATGGTGAACTCAGTAGGTTGGCCAAGAACAACACCGCTCTTCTGAAGACCAGGTCCATATGCTTCAACCTTAAAATATATACAAATTATAAAATTGAATATATGAATTCTTGTAATATTCAGTATTGTGCAATATCTACATTTAGTAAGTATATAAATATTATGGCTTAAGCATGCTATATATGTTTCAATACATAAAAGCAAATGAATGAATAGCTGAATATCCATATTTAATTTCCTTCTAATTATATGTTGTTTTTGTAACATTGATGGGTATCATGTACCACTTATGTATCCTGTGATAAGTATACTGACAGATGATGAGGGGAGAACAGTGCCTCATATGAGGATTTTTGCATGTGTATGGGAGAAACCCTAGAAAACTTCCACCAAGCAATCTGACCATTGATGCAAGACACGTTTTGGCACATTTTCACAATCATTATCAAGTCTTATTTTCTGAAAGCAGCGATTACAAAAGTGTCACCAATAGATCTGAGTTAAGTATATCTTAACAAAAATTAATATATTCAGGTGAATTCCACAGTTTTGATGGGAAGTGTTTATGATAGATCGTGATACACAACAATTACAGATCTGGTTTATTATTTATAATTATTTCCCTTTTATTTTAAATTCATTTTTCTTAAACTCTGTTTAATTAAGATGTATTTCATATACTTCAAATGCAATACTATATTACATTTTTTATGATAATTATGTGTTTTACATAATAGTAAAAGGTATCCCTTCCTAAGACAGACTGCTAAGAATCAACATTTAATTAATTATGCTATACTGTGGATATAATAGAGTAATGAGAGTCAAATGTTTTATTATTTTCATATGTCCGTAATAATTATTAGCAAAATGTATTACAAATTATGCTTCCAAATTTGCATACATATCATATCAATTGAATGCACATTTAGCAATGAAATCTTATTTAACAAAATATAATTAAACACAACTTAGTTTCAAGTAAATTTAAAACAAAAATTAAATTTACCTAAAATATTTTAAAATTTGCTTAATATATTACCTTCTCAGGATAATAATCTGTTTTAGGTAGAATCTGAGCCATGTAAGGAGATTTAGGAATATCTTCTTTGTCACACAATATGTGGACTGCATATTCTCCAGCAGTTGTTGGTAGATACTCTACATCAGCAGAACCATCTCCATTGTCAAAGCATTGAATTTTGGCATGAGAAGGACCTTCAACCAAAAATCCTGAAAATAGAAATAAAAAGTTAATAGTATGTTCTTCTATTAAATATAATACAGAAATAAATAACTATAAACTAAATTAATATTGTTAGAATAAAAAAAAATGAGTTTTAAAACAGTAAACTAAATAATTTCAAACAAAATTATTCAATTTGTTGAAAATGCTCATTAACAAGAAATTGAAGAATATTGTGGAATAAAAATGCCCACATTTTCATGAAATTAATTTATATTTAAATACCTACCATTAAAACTTTTTATATTTTACAAATCCTACTAAACAATTTCTTCTTAAAAAATCGAGATCTTTTAATTTTTTTTATCTAATATAGTTTTAATTTTTGCTCAATAAATTTTAAAATTTCTAACCCTCATATCTCAAAACAAATTTAAAATATTATTCTGTTAATCAAGTAAAAATTCGGAAAATTTGCATGGAAATCATTACAAAGATTATTTTTAATAATTTTTGTGTATCTGTAAATTTAAATTGTTATTTAGTTTTAATTAAAAAATAAATGCTGTATATGTCTGTGTGTACGCAGAGAATTTTTAAAATTTTTCTAAAGCTAAACAACAGGGGTCAATTTACCTATTGATCCCTCATCTAGCAAAAATCTAAGTGATTTTTTGTTAGCCAATTACAAGCAATACATCATCAAATATAACTAAGAACTGCACGATTTTATTTCTTTAGTTAATGAAAAAAAAATTTTTTTAATGAAATGAGTTATTTATTATATGAAATGAGTGATTTTATTTTCAAAATTTTTTTAGATTGCTGGATTGTTGTGTCATCATCAGAATGAAAAATTTGATGTTAGTGAAATGCGTGTCCGGCTAAAGGAAAAGTACCAAATTAAAAAGTACAATATAAAACAAAAGTACCAAAAGTACGCAAATAATAATTGAATACCACAAATTAGCACATAAAAACAACAATGGAAATGGAAAATTACCTCAATTTTTTGGGGCTTTTTAATGAAATTTTTATGCAGAAGTAAAAAAAAAAAGTTATAATAATTCTTCATACAGGTCATACAATTCCAAGCAAAAAAACAAAATTTAATATTACTGTTAACATTTTTAAACCTAACAGTTGTGAACTACAGGAAAATTTTTGAAGGAAAAAATGGTTTGTATAATATTGAAAAATATATGTTGCTACTTATTTTTTGAAATATTTAAAAAAATCAGCTAGACATTTAACAGATTAATATGCTTCATTACAAATGTTACATCGATTATGAGGCCATACCAAGAGTTCCTGTTTCTCCATTTGTCTCCGCAGTAAAGCGAGCTGGGTAACCAGCTACACCTCCATATAGTCCAGGGCCATAGACTCTAATTTTGGATTCTTTGTAAGGAAGGACATTGACTTCATATGGACTCTTAGATATCTCTTGTCCTCCATAGGAGATTGTAACAATGTAACGTCCTTCTTTGGCTGGATAATAAGCACATTCAAAATTGTTTTCGTCTACTTTACGAATGTCAACTTTTTCTGTCACGCCACCTAAAAAAAAAAATTTAGTTTACAATTATTGAGAAAACCGTGTTTATTTCTAAGTTAAGAATCTAATCTATTTAATATTGTCATGAAGAACAACAGGCAATTTGATGTAAAATAATGAAACTTATTAACAAACTTTTAACAGTTACAGTAGACAGTGAACATGACAAGACTGAACATGCAAGGTTTGTACACAAGAAGGGAATGTTATAGAATACTGTTCTATAAATGTGATTAACATTCTAAAAGACTACAGCAAAGAAAGGGAATATAAAAATAGATTATTTTCAGAAATGTACAGTCTGGTCTTCTGCTAAATTCGAACATGGAAACTTTCATTCTTGAATCCAGCACTCTACATCAACGCTACAGGCGCTTGCAACAATATTTTACATACCAATTCATAAATATGCATGTAAACTTATTTTTTATTTATCAATTCTGACTAAATATACAAAGTTAGTCAGTTCAAAGTATTTTATAGCAATTATAAATAAAATCAATTAAAGTAATAAGTCTTCATTTTACAATTTGACAGCAACATCAAGATTTAGTTAAATAAAATATTTCATTTTAAAAATAAAACAGTTATATTTGAAATCAATTAAAAAATTAATTGTTTTCAACAGATAATATGGAATATATTGCTAATATTACAAGAGAAATTGACAATTGCTTTTATTTGTAAAATAACTAAATTATTTTTATTGACAAATAAGGAGCCTTTTAAAAACTTAAGAAAAAAAATTAAAATAGTGTTTTCATATCATGACTTTTTTCTAACCTGGTCCAATAACTTTAATATCCAGTTGACCATTTCCAGCATTTTCTGTGCAGATTTTAAAGTCGGCAACATCTTTAACACGCACACCATTTTTCTGCAAACCTCTTCCAAATGCTTTCACTTTGCGAGAATCACAAACTATACAAAACAAAACAGGGAAAAAAATCAAAAAATTTGAAATACTTTAAAGAAGATTTTACATAATTTAACAAATAAGACGGTATTGATATAAAAGAAAAATTCAAAGTTAGCATAAAAAATGTATTTTTCAACTTTAATAAATTTTATGAATTTTTAATCTGAAAGCTTTGATATATTGACTAACTTATATATTAGATAAAGTAAATAATAATCTCATAAATGAGTAGTCAATAAAAAGATCATTTCAAAATAAGTTAAAACTAAATAAAATAAAAATATTTTTTAATTATAGATATTAAAAAATAAAAATTTAATTTTAAAACAAAATATTAGTAAAAGCTGAAATAATGCATTCATTATATTTAAATAATAACATATGTTAATATAATCAATCTTCTAAACATAAGGGGAAAAAATTATCAACATTAAAAATGTTTCAAAACATATCATTTGCCTAAAAGGCATTATGAACTAAATAATTTATGAAATGGGAAATATTTTAAATAAATATCATACTCTTAATATAAATGTCATACTCTCAATATAAATAAAAAATCTTATGGTAAAAACTTATTTTAACTATTCAACTTATTTCAGAATTTTTTTAAAAATTAAGATTAAAATTTTAGATTTTTAAGAATAAGAAAAATGCATATTAAATTTAATAAATACAATAATATGATAATTTTTTTCAATGCTGGATTTAAGATTATTTACATGTTAAAAATTTCCTGTAATATACAATTTTTTTCAAAAACATACGAAATTATTAAAAAACCGGATTGTTCCCATAACATACCTGGAGTAACTTTAACACCAAATGGACTTTTGGGAATTTGTTGTCCAGCAAAGAAAACATTCACAGAATGCATTCCAGTAGTTTGAGCAACATATTCACAACGATACACATTATCTTCGGTCTTTCGAATCCTGCAGGGAACAGTATTTCTGTTACCTTTGGGATCCAAAATGATTACTTCCACTTGGCCTCGGCCGGCATCTACAAAAAGTTCAATATTAATGTTATTATAACTCAATATAAACAGCACAATTTCATAACGCTGGAATAAAATGTATAATCTTCAATAGTTTATAATGCTCGCCTTATTTCAATCGCATTTTAAAAAATCTAAATATAAAATTTAGCATATAAACAAGCATCTTTTTAATTATAGAATTCAAATATTCTTAATGCTTTCCATTTTCATTTACATTCTTTTCTCATATAACAATCTTAATATTAGTTGAAAAATTTCATCTATTAAAAAGTATATAACTGGAAAAAGGTGATAAGATTTTGATGTTCTTACTACCTCATTCATCATTATGAAATTAAAAAAAGAATTATGTTGAAATTGGATGAAATTTAGTTACAGATTCTATATTTCATAATTGAGCTGTGCAAATAGAACAAACAGTGTAGGACAATAAGGATTTAGTATGATACTGATTAGACCAGACTTTTAATAAAAAAATAAGTATATTTTTAAATATTAAAATGGATGATTTTTTTCACCAATATTTCAAGTTTAATTTTTTCTTCATAGCACAAGTTAGGTAACAGATTTTACAAGTAAAAGAAAAACAGAAAGATATCAATTAAGATATTGGCTTTCCTAATAATTTCATTTAAAAAACCATATTATTAATTTGGTTCAAAAAAATAAATTTTAAAAATGTACAATATATAAACATAACAATTATAATGAACAATTTTATTTTTTAACTTTTAAAAAATATTCATTGATATGTATATTGAACTTTTTAATAAAAACTATATTAATGAATATTTTCACATTTGCCAAATATACCTTTTTTGTGAAAATGTCAAAGTATGTTGGCTTTCCAGCCATGACACCCACAGGTTCCAAACCAGGCCCAGATGCTGTAACTTTTGCAGGATCACCAGCATGACCTTCCACCATAACAGGAAAGGGACTTTTAGGAACTTCTTTTCCAGAAAATACAACTTTAACCTAGGATATATTTAAAGAGTTAATCATGTAATTGAAGATTGGATCAGTGTAAGAAATTATCAATAACATTACTGGTTTCTATATATTATATTAATTTAACTTTTTTTTTTCCTTCAGATTTATACAAGTAATAAAATATAAATTTAAATATGTAAATGAGATAAAATTTAATATTAAGTCACATATTTTTCAAGAAATAATTTTCATTTACCAAATATTATGTACAAATAATGCATCAAAAAATTAAATATTTAATTTCATTTGAAAAAATTTATAATTTTATTTTAAAAGTTTATTAACAATTTGATTATTACAATTTTATAAAATGTTATCAATTATATAATTCAAGAACAAATAGGCAAGACAAAATTTGTCCTATTTTTAATTATAAAGATTCTTTTAACAATGAAAATAACTAATTAAGATATTTTTTGTAACTTTTATTCAAGATAACACAAAATGTGTGTATATGTATATATATATATTTTGCAATAAAGTGAAATAACACAAAAATATATAATGGTCATTTTAGACAATCACCTTATGGGCACCTTCCATTTGAGCAGTATATTTCACTGTGTAAGTTTTGCTTCTATCATCATTGAATTTGATTTCCACCTGAAAATATTTTATAGAATATTAAATTATTAATTAGAAGAAACTGCCTCAAAACTAATTTATGTTAAAAAAAAAACTTTAAAAAATAGATTTTTTTAAAAAGATAAAAATAACAAAACAAAATTAACATAACAAAATTGAGTATGCAGTTCAATAATTTAAAGTTGAATATATTACATTTAAACTGAACTTAAGTTAATAAAATTAATATTAAAATTTATAATTGGTGAAAAAGTGGTTTCAATATAAGCAAAACATATTTCGTTACACAAATAATTATTTAACATCAAAATAAGATTAATTGCACAAAATAAATTGATGATTAGAATATCAGAATTAGACAAGCATTCATTTCATAACAATATATGGAAAAAAAATAAATTTTTTTAAGAAAACTTTTAGGAAATAACTAATAAATAATAGAAAAAAATCCTACTGGCTCAAGTTTTCCTTTAGGATTTTCAATGAAAACTTCAATTTTGCCCTTGCCAGCACTGAAGGTTTCAACAGTAAACATGGTAGGGGCACCAACATTGACGCCAGTGGGCTCAATACCAGGACCATAGCAGCGAACTCTGTTGGGGTTGGTTTTGGGCCTCAAAGGTGCACCAGGTTTCAACTCAGCCTTTGGATATTGTGAGAGATAAGTCATCATAGACAAATCATCCACATTGGGATTGACCATTTCTTCAGGTTTCACCAACTATAATAGAAATAACATTTGTGAATAAGTATTAGTTTGTAAACTTTTAATAGCACAGAAAATATAAATGACAAAATTGACACTACATATTCAACTAACGTGAGCAGGGAATTCCTGATAAAAAAATAAAAAAATTACTTAAGGAGGAGATTATTTAAAAATAAAACTGCATCTTATGCACATTTATTTTGTATATAAAAATACTTTACACTTATTTTTATAACAGTAATATTTTAAGGTTGAATTAATTTTTAAAGGTAGTATTATACTAAAGCAAATTCTTTATTTTTACAGTGAATGATGTAATGATCAATCTTGGATGTTAAATAACCAATAGTTTTCACCATTGTATGTAATATATGATGCATAAAACATTGTCGAGAAGAGCTTTTTATGCTATTTAAATAATGAGGGCCATAAAGAAATACTTGATAAAGTTACTTTAAACTTAATTCGGCAGTTTGTTAGCAAACTGTAGTAGCACAAATATCTAAAAAGTTACTACATTTTTTTTTTGTCTTTAATATAAAAAACATTTGCAATGATAGATTTAATCCATAAACCTTATAAACTTGTCAACAACCTTTAAGAATAGACATTGAAAATTATCCTAAATTGGAGATTTATGAAAAAGAGGAGGCTTCATATTTGGCTTTATATAAGAAAAACCATTTCCATCATTCTAATAATAATAAAATATGTTTCCAAAGTATAAATTTATCTAAAAAATCACACTCGTAAATTCCTCATTTGAAGTAATGACCCAATTCTAACATATATTTGGGTCCAGTCAAATTTTTTTGTTTTTAAACAACTTTAATTTTAAAAAAACTATAAAATATAATACAAATGTACATGCTGCAGCAAACAATATTTTCTTATGTCTTTTATTATGTTTGCTAAAATTAAAACAAAAAAGAGTCTAACTATGAAATTAAATTTTAAAATCACAAATAAATTACTTGTGGGACACCCAGCCAATTATCTGCAAGATCCATTGCTTCTTTGGCGTTCTGCAAAGCATTTTCAGGCTTCATGTCACACCAATCAGGGCATAAACCTGAAAAGAGAATCATTATATATAAACTACCTTATTTTAATTTGTTAAAACAATAACAAATAACTAAAAAATAATAAATATTTGTGACAAATAATAAAATAATAGCAATTAAAGTGTAGTGAGTTTATAGAAATTTGCTACATTCTTTTTCATTAAAAGAAAATTTTAAAGCATAATGAAATGCATCTCTATTTTTTATGAGCATTATTATGTTAATTATTCATATTTCTTTATATCATTTAATTAATTTTTTTATTTATATGCTAATAATAAGGAATTAAAATATTTTGCTGTAATCTATTATTTTTTCCCCCTTAATACTTGAAAATAAATTTTCATTAATACAAAACGCTGCTGGAATTAATATAAAATATTTCTAAAAATTTCGAAGGAAGATTAAAATGAGAAACAAATTATTGAAGTTATAGTGAAGTATGCCATAGTACTTTTAAAATCCATTGAATTAATATGACTAATTTTTTAATATATTAAAAATAAGTTTCTACCTTTCTAAAAATTAAATATAAAATACTCCTAATTGTTATTATCATATTTTAAATAAAAAATTATATCCTTAGATTTCTTAAATTATTATTTTGTTTTCCTTCAATGTAAGTGGAACAATTGAAATAATTTGGAACAGTTTGAAAATGAAACCATTAGCGGCGAATATGCTCAGTACATCAAAATATGAAGTGGAAGTTGTAGTATTGTTCCATGAGAAAAATAAAGCGAATTTAGTACAATTTTTCCATCGTTGACGGAATTTGATTTAATTATTATTTATTTTGCTAATTTATAGCATTTTTAATTTCATATTAGATAAATAAAGATTTGTTACAGCCATTCAGACATTTAAAAAGTTAAAATTACAGAAATTCATTTTTATAATGTATTGACTCAAATATAATTATTAGAGCTTTCGTTAAAAATTTGATGCTATAACTTATGCAAGTTAAGCCAATTAAAAAAAAGGAAAATTGCCAACAATTAAAAATTTATATTTTAAGGATATTAAAGGGATATTTTTTTTTATTATATGGGATTCTCTACATTACGCATTACAACCCTCAGCAAAATTACATGAATATTGGCAAAAAAAATTGATTAATGGAATAAATTAATTTCATCTTCGCTCACATACTTTCTAAATATATCAATAAAATTATTTTTATTGCAAATATTAAATGCTTTTTATAAAATATTTTAAAATAACTAATTTTACAATAATAAAGCAACTTTTCAACAATTGAAAATTCAAATAAGTTCGTTTTCCCTTCTAGTAAAATATCAATATCTTAAAAAGCAAGTGAATAGATTTTTTTTACCAGGAGCCAAAGCATCCACCAAGGCAGCAATAGCTCGACCATCATTCCAGTCTGAGTTGAAGTTGTTGATGGGAAGGTCGGGTAACTTGTTCTGGATCCATCCAAGCAACCTCTGTTTGGGTGTGGGTCCTCCCTTCTTGTCGAATACCGAATCTCCGTCCTCTCCCTCCCACATGGGAAGAGAGATGGAGTAGTGTAGAATAAGAGTCCATATTAAACCCAAGATCAATTTAAGTTTACAGTCCACAATATCTGTACTATCTGAAATAAAAAAAGTTAAGTAATTAAATTGTGGAAAACAGTAATGAAGCCCTGTAATATTTTATAATTGCTTACAAATAAGCTAATGAGATATCAAATCGAAAGCATTGCTATTTATGAAAAGGAAGATAATGTCAATTTATTAAACAGAATCCTGGACTTGTTCTTTACCAGTTATTTAATTGCAATACACTAGATAAATAATATGAGAAATAATACCGTAATATTTTTTTAAAAAATCTATATGATTTGTAACAATCACTATCAACTATTAAATGTAATTAAAATATGCCAAAAAAGATAAAATTCTTTAAATGAAAATGTCAGATATTTTATAAACATGAAGAAAAATATATTCTAATATTTTTTGTTGCTCAACTTTGATAATAACTCTACTAGCAATACTAAAAGTATCCAGGGATAATGTACTATATAATAGTATTTAATATCTAATACAGCTTATCTCCCTCAAAAGACTTAGCCCCACAAAGTTAGTAAAACAGTAAATTATAACAATTTAAATATCTTCTAACTAAAGAATAATTATTTTCAAATAAATGAACTCAAAAGGAAGTAAGTGAAAGTCCATATCTGAAATACATTTAATGCTTCTTAATTTCTTTAATGCACGTTTCTGTTTTAAGAGCTCTAAATTAATATATCTAAAATAGAAATAAGAATCATAATACGAGATTATAGAATTTAAATATCTATATTATTTGTAACGTTAGTGTAATTTTTATTTGTGAATGAGCTTATATGCTATTGTTTGCAGTTGCTCTCACTTGATACATAACGACAAATCAGATCTATTCCATAAACATATGTTCATAATAAAAAGAAAAGAAATAGTATTTTTATAAAGTAGTATAAAAACCAGAAAATGAAGTCAAGAATTTCACAACACCATGAGTGATGACGATAAAATTAATCTTAATTTTCTATACTCTACTATTATTGTACTTCAATTCAGTAGCCATTTTTTTTTTTTTTTTTTTTTTTTTTTTTTTTTTGTAAATCAATCCTTTTTATGGAATTGAGAAAATCCGAAAACAATCAGGCAATGCAAGAATCTGTTACAATCTCCATAGTTACAATCTGCAGCAATAATGCTCACATTTCTATAATGCGAGCTTTGAAAAACGAATACAAAAGGAATCGAAGCCTCATTCTCTAGATCGAGTGCACTGTTAGTATGCTACAAAGGTGAATTATATATTTTTTCTATCAGTTTTTATTTATACTAATTAATATTTGTCATCTCTATGCTTGTCTACAGTATGTGTAACATGCATTTGAAATTAAAAACGCAATACCAATGATTTTTGAAATAAATCAATAGTCGAATTTTCAAATACTTATTATACTTGGATATCTTCGAATTCTTTCCTTTAAAATAGAACCATACTTATTAAAATAGCTATCAAGTTTCAATCATCACTGCTTCACCAAACATTTGATAAGCGATGACGTGTTATCAGATAAAATTACTTTAAGTAAATACAGTGTGATGAATCTTGTCTGGGTCCCTTCTAAAATGTTTTAAAAATTAGTCTATTAAGGCAATTTGAGTAAAAAAATATAATCCTTACACTACATTGTTTTATAAATTCGTGAAACAAATGACATTTTAATTCTCGTTTTCATTTCATATATGATTTATCGACAAAAGTGTTCCACTCCTTGATTTTATTCCGATGCACCATTTTCGTCCTTTTATCTGATAAATTTAGTCTGATTTGATTTATGGCTATAAATAATAATGGTTTTATAAAAACACAAAAAGAAGCGATTAAAAACTTTGAAAAAATCAAAACCCCTGCTATAAAATCATTATAGAAAGTTATATGTTAAATAGTCTTTATATAACATTTATATGAATGCATTATTTTAAATGAAAAATCTTCAGTATTTTGATCAAAATTAAATTAAAAAACAGAGATATTAGGTTCAAAAACTTATTTACGAAATTTCCATCTATGTTCTTTCATATCTGAGAACAATAAGTAATAATCTATTAATAATTTTTACTTAAAAATATCACATTTTAGGCATTAACGATGTTGAAATTTCCAATATCTATTTTTATACATCATTAAAATATAGAAATCCTATTATCCTATTAAAAACATCTTATTTAAAAACAGCATACTTAATTTAAATGATAATAATTAAACTCTTCTGTAACATTTTATGGTACTTTCTAAGACGTTTTAATTTAAATAGGATTTGTTGGAAAACAAATAGCTATGAAAGATTGAAATATCACAAAAATTGTATAATTTGTTGAATGCTTTATTTGCAATTCCATTGTGAACAGAACTATACAACTCTAAATTATACAATTCTTCAATACGTGCAAAAAAATAATAACGATCCATTCAATCATAAAAAAAAAAAAAAAAAAATTAAAAAAATATTTAAAAACAAATTTTAAAACATCAAATAAATACAATACATACGTGTGAAAGAATACTAAAATAAAACATTAAATAACTACAAAAATAGAATAAAAATATCCAACCTGAATACAATTTACGAACATGAATAAGAATATAATCAGAATGTCAGAATTCTGCTTCTTAATTATTTATTACCAAAAATCATTGTTTATAATTTAATTAAAAAAATAACTAATAACCTTTTTCCGTGTTTTTCTAACATAGTAGTAAAAATTGTAATAGACCCAAAGAAGAAAAATACACATGGCAATTTTTTTTTTTCCATAATATATAAAGATGTTTTTTTATTTGTTTTATATTTTAAAACATAATTCAAAGAGTTGAGTAATTGGAAAATCACATCTTTCATTGAACATCGTCTTAATGACTGTAATTAACTAATTATATTGTTACTTTCTTTTCTTTGCGAGGCATTTAAGTAATCATTAGTTATCAAAAGAAGAAAAATAAAAGACATTCTTTTTTATGGTTGTAACGTTTAAACAGAAAATCCACAGCTGTTTTTTGAAATATGACAGTATTCTTTCAACGTGAAGGAAAAAGTATTCGAATAAAAACATTCTTCGAGAATTCTACGGAGAATTTGTAAGAATTATTTCTAAATACACACCAATCAAGTAACTTTCTTGTTGGTAGAAAAAATTTTAAAAAATTATTTCTATTTCAAGGAAGATTGAAATCATTTTACAATCTTCCAGTATTATCGTGGATAGCTCACAGCATTTAAACATAAGATGCGATATAAACAATTTATTGTAAAAAGCAATTTTGATAACATAATCAAGATAAAGAAAAAAAAAGATAACCAGGACACCACATCTTTTTTTTTTTTTTTTTCTCATGTAAATGGATAAGTAAAAGAACAACTTTGATAAATTTCACATATTTACAACATTGCTACCAATTCGAAACTGCCTCAATGACGGCCATTCACTCAAAGATTTTTGAATTACAAGCTTTTAATCTATCAAATGCATTTGGAATAATTCTTAAAGCACAATTTTTTGCAATAGATCCTATATAAACTATACAAATTTAAAAATAAATTTCTAAACTTTTAAAATATGAAATTATATTATTTTAAATCTTTAACCTTATTGTAAGCATTGAATTAACAACGCATTGAATGTACGTTATTTTCCCTATTATTTCTGAAATATCAAAGATAAATTTAAAATGAGACACTTTGATGACTACACATCAGAGCTTTATATCTTCTGTTTTAATCATTTTATAGTAATATGTTTTAAGTATTTTATTTTAGTTTTTATTGTACTATTTTTTAGTTTTTATTGTATTTTATTGTACTACCCAGCATAATGTTCTGGTTTCCAGTAACAATTTGTATTCAAATAACATTAAAAATAATCAACATTAAATAACATTCATTGACACAAAATGGCACATTAAATTATGGAAAAAAAAATTATATATATTTCGTTTGTTTAAAAGAAATTCGAATTCTATTAATAAAAAAAATTAAAAATATAAATCACAATCGGCATTGGTGAATGAATTGTAATTAAATCCAAATACTGTTCATACATATCACGAAAAAAAAAAAAAATTAACAATAAATTAATTTCATCTGCAACTCTGTCCTCAATCTCAAAAAGCCTTAGGAGATTAATTTACTGATATGAATGGTACCTGCGGTCATACCATGCATACGCAGTACCACTTGTAAGATTTATTTTCCCAGATTAAAAAAGGAAACGAAAAGAAAAAAAAAAAAAACTTGCTGTTTACTTTGTGAAAATTTTGAGACCAACCGCTGGGTTAAAAGAGGTAAAAATTATTCGGGCTCATTTCCTCCAGACGTTGGAAACCGGATTTTTAAAACAACCATTGAACTTTTAAAGATCAGAAAAAAGATTTGACGTTTCAGTGAAGGGAAGTTTCCATTGAATAGTGACCGTTACACACCTACTATTCAGTTTGTCTGCAACCGACTTCAGAACAAGAAAATTCTTAACGTATCAAAACTTTATTTTTATTTTATTTGTTACATTAACAGAAAAAAATTTACGTACGTTACATCAATAAATTTTAAATAATAATTAGTTTATTGAATTTACATTTCTGAACAGTAAAAATTTTATTATCCAATATGATAAAGATGAACCATTTCGGAAATAAGTAAATTCTGTGACAAATTCTTACATAATGTGAAATAACATTTGACAGCACTGTTTCTTTTTTCTATTAATTCTAGAATTAAGTAAGAAAATTGGAAAAACATTCAAAATTCGTCAGTTCGTTTTCTGTAAAACCTGATAATTCGTATATTTTACGAAAAATAGGCAGACATGTAATTTCCAAAATCAAATGTAGATTAAATACAACTGATAAAAAATAACGTTCAAAGTAATGATACATTGAAATAAATTCTGAACTCTGGAATAATAGAAGAAAAGCATTCTCAGAAATTCTAGGCCTAATTGCAATCGGTTCATAAAAATTTTTGCAAAAAAAAAAAGGATTAAAATTTATAATTATTCGAGCTCATTTCCTCCAGACGCTAGAAAGTGAATTTTTTTAGACACCATGAAAAAAAATAATGAATTTTTGTAGAAAAATTGTCTTTTTCTGTTAATTATATAAATCCTGACTGACGGAGCGGCCTGATGGCCAATTGGCTAGCGCTCTGGGTGTTTGGTACTACAGGTTAAAATCTTGGCGGTGGCATGAATGTTTTGTTAATGGTTCGGAATCCTCGTTAAACTGTGGTCCTGGTTTAATTAGCCTTAAGTGACCGTAGAGCGACAAACCAAATCTCGCTGATGTATTTCCTTATCTTTAATATTTTTTTTTTTACACTTAGGATCCAAGTGAAAAATCTTGGAATTTTATAGGATGTTTGTCCAAAAAACGTTTCAGGAAGGAGATGCACTACACTTCCGAAAGGAAGTTTTTGAGGTGAGCTGCGTAATCAATTTAGACAAATAGTTATTTTTCCTAGGCATCACATATCCTGCTATGTTTTATGACAAATACAAATTTATATATATATGCTTTTTAGTGTTAACTTTGGTAGATTCGAGCACTACCAAAAATGCTAAATTTTTAATCATATTGGTAAATATTATTTAATGTTGAAATGTGAAAAGAACACACATCTGAACAAAATGTTTGTATAGTTGAAATCGGGGATACACGGCCTGCGTGACCACACGTGGCTTGTTGGTAGAAGAAACAAGGGCATCGTTGTTACCAAGGATATTTAATTACATATTTTATGGGATTGCAAAAACTTTATTTTAAAATTACATATAATAGTGCAGCTCTAATCCTTGCCAAATAACACATTCAGATGAGCAAACCTATTGAGATCAGCATACATTTGCAAAAAACAACAACCTTTCAAGTTTTTAAACGGAATTTTAAAACAATCTGTAATTTTATACTTTCGTTTTTCCCTCCTGGGTGGTCCGCGATTAAATTACAACGAGTATATGAATCCCATAGTCTTTGGATAAGTATACTTACCCGATATAAGATCAAGCATAAACTATTTTTGAAGGGGATTGGAAGGGGATGATGATTCCCCAATTTTTAAAACTGATAAGTGGTTTTTTTTTAGTTGTGTCTAGGCCGGGTAAAATCCTGAAGCTTCCTACGTAAGAGTTGGTCTTGTTTGGTTTGTCGCTCTACTGTCATTTTGTGCACACTTTAGGCTAATTATATCGGAACCTACAATTTAATGTGGATTCTGAACAGCTGACAAACATCCATTCCGTCAGGATTCGAACCTGAAGCTTGTGGTACCCAAGGTCAGAGCGCCAGCCAAATGGCCATCAAGCCGTACGTAAGACTTGGAGGGTGTGAGTGGAATACCATCCTTGGAATATTCGTTGTAAATTGACCTTATACCAAGGGCTAAAAAGTTAATCATATAAGCAAGGAAGAGGTATTCCCATATTAAAGTGACTTGATGATATTTATATTTTATTAGGATCGTGGCCGACATAAAGATGCGTAAGCATAATGACTGAATGCGGAAAAAGGAATTTAAGAAATTTCTTTATTCCTCCCACATAAATTACAAATGCACATAAATGAATTTTAAAAAATACATAATCTAGAAATTTTTTTCTCCTAGTGACAACTATAATTTTTTTGACTCATGGCTATAGAATACTAGATTATTATTATATATAAATGAGGCATATCCCTCGATCCACCCCATTTAGTATTCACCCATCCTTACTGCAGTTCTCTCCCCTTCTTCAAATCAAAGGGCGCTCTAAAAAATCCGCTTATCTGTTTCATCCTCAGGAAAAAAAAACGAGTTTAACGACCGTTACCCATTGCAGGGGGAGGCTGTTGGCGCGATACCAACAGGTCGTAAAATCGCATTCCGCCGCCAAGTGTAGGTCAGCAGGTCAAACGCAGCACGAGGGAGAAAGCACCATTTCAGCTGCAAAAATATGGGCGACTCAATTTTCAAGCGAGCATTTTCTTTTTTTTTTTTTTTTTTTCTTCCTATATCCTTTTTTTTTTTTTTTTTTCCATCGCTTTTTGAGTCTCTTTGGCTTATCGCTTGAGAACTGAACTTTTTCCGTTTTTCAAGCATGTTAGATGGTATGTTCGTGCTCGAACCAGATTTCAAAATTGCAGCCAAAATTCCAGTACATTATTTCTAATTGCTGTTCATATCTCGATGCCAGACTTCTAATTTCCTCCCAAGTCAATTTTGTTGACCCTGCCTTTAAATTTTTGGATTTAAGAAAAAAAAAAAATGTAGCCTAAATTATTTTTTGTGAAAATGATAACTTCTTCGACTAAGTTCAATTATTCATTTTAAGGTCAAACATTCAATTGTGGTTGAGTTAAAGTGAATTATTAAATTTGATTGTCTGTTGATTTTAAATATCTAAATGAACAACAGTTAATATAAGCTCCATTCTTTTTTATTGCATTAATATATAACTTGAAGCAAAAAGCGACTTAAAGTTTCGCATCTGCAAATAGCGCGATAATCAACTAAGATGTGATTCTGCTAACATTAACAAGATGATCCAAAATTATATGGGAAGAAAACTAAATTATTTGGTAAAGGGCAATAAAAATGTTCAATTCATAAGTTCATATGTTCAAGTTCTTTAGTAACTTTTCAATAAAAGTCAGGCATGACATTTTCGCAGGCGAATTTTTAAATTCTAGAAAATAAGAAGCTAAACAATAACAAATTCCTATATTCTGTCATTATCATAATGAATAGCATGTATATTTTATAATGGCTACGCTACAGCAATGGCAGCTACGCTTTTAATTTATCTTTAGATCATTACTTATGTTTGTACTCCATTGCCATATAAGGATTAATCCTTTCCATTCATTAATTGACAAGTATATTTGAAAGATGAATCCTTGTAAGCGCTAGTCAGTGCATGATAAATATATTTGAAAGATGAATCCCTATAAGCGGTCACTGCACGACAAATATAGTTGGAAGATGTGTCCCAATAAGCGCTAGTCACTATATTATAAGTATATTTGTATAATGAATCCTTGTAAGAGCCACTATAAAGCAAGTATATTTTGAACGATGAATCATTGTAAGCGCTAGTCATTGCAAGACAAGCATATTTGAAAGATGAATCCCAGTAAGCGCTAGTCACTGTAAATCAACTATATTTGAAACATGAATCCATGTAAGCGCTAGTCATTGTTTTAAAGACATGGAGACTCGATGACGATTGCAACATCTCGCATTGACAGTCATGTTGTGTAGGAGGTTTCCAATTCTCTGATACGGCACTCAAATGCGAAGCAGATACCAATGAAAATCCTCGGAAAAACACAATGGCATCACCCTTATCAGTCACTTTTGAATAGTTCGTGGAAAGCGGGATCTCCGATATAAAATAGATACATATGGCAATGAAACATATTCAGTGGAACTGCTCATTTTCAAATGTGATATCCGATAACATGTTCATGCAAATTAGTTGACCATAATGTTAAAGCCAATTTAAAACGCAAATCATTTTCAAGCCCTACTTGTGGCCGAATAGTAATGTGCAGAATGATTCGGATTCGAGTCCGCTGGTGGCGTCCATAGTAAATATTTTTAAAAAAAGACTGGATGGTGATCATGAACGGTGTTTTAGATGTCTTGCAATGACAAAGTTGCTTGGTGGGTATTTTTTTTTTTTTTCCTCAAAAGACAACCAAATCTGGAATGCAATGTCCTCACTTAATCGCAAGATGATGGGCTATTCGTGGTATACTTTGAGATATGAGTTCTATCGTTGTACAAAGATTTGGTTTGGTTTGTCACTCTGTCAATTTTTGCCCACTTTAGGCTAATAAAGCCAGGACCTACAGTTTAATGTGGATTCCGAACCACTCAAACATCCATGCCACCACTTAGATTCGAACCTGAAGCCTGTTCGTATCAAAGGCCAGAGTGCTAGCCAATTGACCATCAGGTCAGAGTTGTTAAAAGGAAGAAATTTATTATAAAAAGAAAAAGAAAAAAAAAGTGGATGCTTTTAATATAAAAATTAAATCTTGCTAATCTTGAGCGTCACCGATTTTCTATACTATGAAAACTGCGATGAACAGGAATCTTAATGATAGGAATTTATTTAGAACCGTGAAGCTGGCATGTAAAAAAAGTGTAACAAGGTCAGATTAAGCTCTGCGCAGGTGAGAAAACATTGCATGCAGTTTATACCTCGGGAAGACAGAAGGCCCCATAAATATGTTGTGAATCAGGAATTCGGCTCGCCCTGCATGTCAACGTGAATGACTAACTCTGGAATTATTTTTATCGGAAATGCGTAAAACGTGGGCAAGGGCATTCCACGGGACATTCTTTACGAGATTAAAGAAATTTATCTTCTTCTTTACCTTACATCGTTAAATGCATTCAAATAAATTCTAAATTTCCTAAATTGTTTGAGATTCTTGGATGTGAATTGCGTAATTTTATTTTGATTGCACAGTTACAGCTATCATCTTCATGACTTCTGCTATTTAGATTAAGCGGCTTGGTTTAATGTTTGTAAGAGAAAATGAATGTCTCTTAAAATTCCTTATTTTGATGTGAATATATTTTTTTAGAATTGATAATTTAATTTAGAAAACTTCCAATATTTTAAAACATCATCAGGAATCTTTTCTGTAAAGCAAGTAATGTAATGTTTAATAACTTCATTTTTATATAATTAATTTAATTTATCTAATATTCAATTTAGATATAATGCTTAGTACAAAAATATTATAATTCTAGCTCCGATTAAAAGAACACGTATTAAAAATAAAAAGAATTGAATAAGAAGACGTTGAATAAAAAGAACACGCAATTTTACATTACTTTGCTTCTCTATTTTTTTACCTTAAATAATTATTTGTATGCAAACAAATGTGCTTTTTTGTTATATCTAAGTATTGAGCCAGTTAACTTATCATTTATATTTGTCTTATCCAGATGTCTGAAGATTTCATTGTAGAAAAGTTTTTGAAAAATACATTAACAAATCCAGGTTAATACGGGAAGGGGGAGTTATATTACATTTTCCAGATTATTTTAGTGCTGTACTGTCATTGTGTGCATACAGTACTTTGGGGTAATCAGGCACACAGTTTAACGTGGATTCCGAACTACTCACAAACATCCATTCCACCGTGAGGATTCTAACCTGAAGTCTGTAGTACCAAAAGCCACAGCACTAGCCAATTGGCCCTCAGGCCGCTACATTTTCAGAATAAATTATTCATGTGAAGAATAAGATTAACAGTCTCATTTTTTTACTTTCCATTGAAAGAGATTTTAATAATTCTTCTTTCAGTGATGATATATTATGGCAGCATTTCTAGAATTCGAAAAACCCTACAGAGGTGTTAAGCAGGATATCATTCACCATTCAGATGAGTTAGGCTTACAAAAAAAAAAACGTCTTCAACAGTGGAAAGGGTGAAAAATGAGCTCCTCGGCGTGTAACGATTGCAATGATGCCAAGCCGCCAATGCGTAATTGATCAAAAAGCGCAATTATATGCTTGGCAAGTCGCGTCTAAGATTCGCAGAACCACAAAAAGTAGACAAAGCAAAAACCGCCCAGAGTTATCCACCTGAACAAGCGGCTTTTTTTTTCTTCTTCTATTGTACAAAGAAATAAATGATCTTTTACAGGAAAAATGAATTATGGATAAAGTTTCGTAGCAAATCTTTTCTGTTACATTTATATTTTGCTTCTTTCAATTTTTAATTAAAACTCTTCTTTCTTCTTCAGCTAATTCTTTCACGACCATCATACATGTGCTCTTATACCAAGAATCGTGAGTGGGCAGTTGTGTCCAGAAAGTTTCCAACAACAAACGCTAAATCACTTATTGAATTAATGCAATATCACGCAAATTCTTTTTAAATTTTGTATTTTAGTATGTTATAAATAAATTTAATACGTATTTGTCAGATAAATTTTCAAAGTTTTTAGTGTCCTCGGTACGCGTCCAAGATACAGTTTGATTTGGTTTGTCGCTCTACGGTCATTTTGTACCCACTTTGAGCTAATTAGACCGGAACCTAAAGTTTAATGTGCATTCGAACCACAAACAAACATCCATGTCACTGCCAGAATTCGAACCCGAAACCTATGGTGCCAAAGAGCTAGCCAATTGGTCATCAGGCCGAGGGAGTACATGCAGACTTTGCATACATTCTGCAGGATTTTCATGCATACGTTCTTCATAAATATTCATTCTTTATTACATACAGGATACAATATCATCATCAAAATTTATTTTGAATTACGTTAGTTATTTTATTACTCGAAAAATCATTACACTGCTAGAAACTCAGTTTTTCTGACTCTGTTAAAATAAATTTTTGCAGCAAATCATATGTTAAAAGAACGGCTGCACTCAGAAATATTTATAAGCATTTCAGCAATCAACTTCCATTACTGTACGTTTATGATATAACATTTACACCATATTACGTAATCTATTACGTTTTACAATCTTATTTTCAAAAATAATATAAATAATTCATAAAATTAACTGATATCTAAATTCATCTTAAAAATTGGAAACTTCGCATTTCACAAGTTCTTGTTGTTTTGAAAGAACTAAATTGATTATTTGGAGAAGAAAAATAGTCGCATTGTCCATAAATCGGAAACAATGGAAGCCTACCGTAAGAAAAAAAAAAAAAAAGGATATCCTTTCCTCACATTAATCTAAATACAAAAGAGCATAATTTTGTTCGAATAAAATGACAATGTCGCTTCTTAAAAAGATTGAAAAGATAGAAATAGCAACAAACTCCCTCGTATCCGAAAATAGAATCCATGTATATTATGATCTAAAACGATACAAAACCCGCAGACAAAACTGGATGCTATTCATAAAACGAATAAAAAAAAAAAAAAAAAAAAGGGAGGTATTTTTGGTAGTTTAAAGAGGCCCCATTAATATGAAATAAATCTTTGCTTGAATCACTCGTTAGTTAATTCTTTGAATAAACAAATTATAAAAAATAAAAAAAGAAACAACATTATAAAACAGAAATAGATATATTATAATAATACAATTTATATGCAACGGACATATAAATTTGTATTATGATATATCTATTTCTGTTTATAACGGACAGCAATTTAGCCATAAATTAAGATAATTAGCCAGTCTGATTTGCTTGTAACGGACAACAATTTATAAACTTTCAAAAATAGCTTAATGTATTAAAATCTATTGCAAATAGTAAATGCTATAACAAAAAAAAAAATTGACCAAGAATTATTTATAAGTTAATCATGAATGCATAGTATCTTAATTAAAGATTTGGAACATGGAATTACACGAAATATTCTTGTTGTATTTATTAGACGCTTACTAATGATATCAGTTATTAACTGTTACTTATCGAACTCCTGTTCTAATTTAAATACAAACTTCTAACGTCAATATAAGCCGAAATTATATTGTAGAATTTTAGAAACAGATTAATCATATTATACATATAAAATCTTAATATTCTTTAATGTACATTGTTCTACAAATTATTTTTTTTTATACCACTCAGAATAGTCTTCAAAGGAAAATAAATAATAACGGCTATCTATTCGTATTTCAAAGAACTGGTTAAATCAATTAAAAAGAATAAATAAGTATTTATATTTAAAAAAATTGCTTTGCTTTATTGATAATTTTTAATCGTAATTATTTGAAATGTGTATTTGCATTTAAGATATAAATATATTAAGATTGAAAATTCTGTAAATAAAAAATTTTCCTTTCTTAAATATATATTTATTACATGTATGAATGTAAATATTTTATATATAAACAAATATTTACATCACACAGATTCAAAAGTAATAATTAGCTGTATTTTTACAGTGTGCACTTTTTAATCAAAACCATTGAATTTTTACAGTAATATAAAATATGAAATCATCATAGTGGAAACTTTTGGGGTAAATAACTCCAATTTTGACATTTTTAACACAGAACACGTTTTAAAAATGGGTCATGTTACTAAAAACCCCTCCGTGTATCCTTAAACTATACGAGTTTTAAGCCCCAAAGGACAAAGGCACTCTAAATAATTCCAGGATCAGAAATAAATCCTTTCAGTATACGTATCTGCGCGACGATCTTTATTTACTAAACTGTCAAAAATCTGTAAAAAGTCTAGTTACCATTTAATAATGAACATAATTTCAAGTTATTAAACAATTTGTGATTAATTTCGTTAATTTGCAGTTAAGAAATCGTAGGTAAAACATAACACATTCTATGGTTATAAGTATCGAATACATAATTACGAACTTATTTCTTTTAAATCTGTTATTAACCCCGGAGCGAATTATGCCGAATATTCACCTCATATTTTTATCTGTTCAAAGCATCACAAGCTAACTCGAGCGGAAACTAATTTTTAATTCTGACCAAAACGAGTTATTTTGGAATGCCTTGTATTACTCTAAGGCAAACAAGAGTTCACTAGTGATATCTGGCAACAATCACTTCGTTATTTGGCAGATACTAGACTCGATGTTTTTCACTACGAAAGGAACGAGGTTAAAATTTGTCGCTGTCATTTTGGGCACAATTTAGGCTAATTAGACCGGGACCTACAGTTTAATGTGGATTCAGAGACACCAACAAACATCCATGTCGTTGCCAGGATTCGAACCTGAAGCTTGCGGTACCAATGGCCACAGCACTAGACAATTGGCCATCAGGTGGCTAGATGGAACGAGGTTTGGTTTGTCGCTTTACGGTCATCCTGTGCCCACTTTAGGCTAATTAGACAGGGAGCTACTGTTTAACGTGAATTCCGAACCACTCACAAACATCCATGTCATCGCCAGGATACGAACCTGAAGCCTCTGGTACCAAAGGCCACAGAGCTAGACAATTGGCCATCAGATCTCTGGATGGAACGAGGAGCTGAGTGTTATTTGTGACTAAACAGTCTGCACTTGCTCTTCTTTCAAGTGAAGACATTTTGAGTGATAAAAGCAGCGATGTATCCTATGGCACTCTTAGAAGCTCTGGTAATGAATCCAATGATTATAGTTCTGATTCAAATGTCCTAGCAGATGAACGACAATGTGGAGTATAATTGTCTACAGTATAATTCGATTTTAGAAAAAAAAATCATTCAAAAACAACAACAAAAATAAAAACCTGATCTATTAAGGGGTTAATAATAGAAGTGCTAAATGCATTAGGTGAAGAATACATTCATAAACTTTAGTCATTTGTTATCAAATATGGTTCCAAAAAAAAAAAAAAAGAACCATTGTACTTTGATGCTCTCGGCCTTCAACAATGCTAATTTCTGCCGCATGTTTTCAACCGAAAACGCGGCCGTCGCTGATCTGAAGCACCGATACGCCCACCCACTACCGGGAGCAGAATTGGCATAATGCAAATGCACTCCAGATCATAATCTGTGCGAGTGAGCACTTATCGCATTTCAACTCCCTCCTGTCAGATGAGCTGTCTGTCACAGGAGAATGCAGACTGTAGAGTTGGAAAAATCAAAGATTCGCAATGCATTGTAACATGGCGGCAGAATCAAAAAGCGGTACTCAAAAAAAGTGAATTGCGATTGTGTTTTATCAAGTTGATTCATATACAAGTTTTCCATTTTTATCTTTATGCAAATAGAAGAGCGCCTATCGAAAAGTGGGAATGTTAATATTAATATATCTATACACTGAGCCACGAATTAGATACAAAAATAATTTGAATCTACATGTAGTATGGCAAAAAATACATAGCATTCAGTTATGTAAATACGGTACTTACGTATTAACGCTACCTTGGCTACAGATTTGGCGGTTTTTAAGTGTCGCCAATCTAACAGCTACTGATTTGCTGATTTTTGACGCCATTTTTTAGTACTACGAAAATGCGTATTTGGGATTTGCTAGAAACAGAACAAGATGCAATTTTATTTTTTCAGGAGCGAAATATTTTACCAAAAAAACGAAAATGTCCCAATTCCCATGACATGAAACTTTATTTTGGTAAACGTAAGTTTTGGAAATGCAATTTCAGTCAGTGTGCTTATCATGTGGGACTTAGAAAAGACAACTGGTTTGAGGTAAGCAGAATTCCATTTTGTACAGCTTTGAGATTCATATACTGCTGATGCGAGGAGTTGACGTCGATTAAATTTTGTGAAAAGCAACTTGATTTATCGGATAAAACTGTTATAGATTGGAACAATTACATGAGTGAATTATGTGTCTTGGATATGGAGAATAAACCAAAAAAGAAGGTAGGTGGACCAGATTGCATTGTGGAAATTGATGAAAGTTTGTTTACTAAACGTCCATGTTAAACTCTATATCGGCCTGTTTACCACTGAAATCTGTTTGACTACTTTGTGTTTAAATAAAGTGTTTTGAATTTTGAAAGCGTTTTGATTTTAAATGAAGTGTTTTATATATTTTATTATTTGGAACAAAAATTTTAAGTGTAGATTGGCGCCACTTAAAAACCGCCAAATCTGTAGCTGCGGTTGGCGTTCAAAAGATAACTGCGTGAGCGTGCGAACAACAAGATTTCTCTTTATTGGCGCAACTGTAGCCAAGGTAGCGTTAATATGTAGGTACCATAAATGCTTAGGAATGAAAAAGATTAACTCAATTATCTCTTATCCTTTCGAGGAAAACTGAATAAGTAAAAACTCAATATGGCAATAATAATAAAAAAAAAAATTCCTATTCAGAATGATAAAACATGGTTACGTGTATGGGCGTATTAAACTTTAAGTCATGGATTCCGTTTTAAATGATTTGCGTTTGGTTTGTCACTCTGCAATAATTTTTTGCACACATTGGGCTAACTCACAAACATCCATACCATTAACAGGACTCAAACCTGAAGTCACCTGACCTGGTATCAAAGGCTAGAGTACCAATTGGCCATCAGGCCGCCCGTTTTAAATGAATTTTATGCAATGTTACATTATGCTTCCATTGATTACATATTTAAGTTATAGCAAAAACAAACAAGTTGTTTTTTAAATTTATCTTTTGATTTTTATTACAATAATAGGAATATGTTTAATGAATTAACTAAACATTGTATAATTCATATAGTCGTCGACCAAAGTTATTGTCATTTATTAATCTTTCATTCAATAGCAATTTTGAAAAAAATATTAAATGCTACTTTGAAACAAAGAATGACATTTTTAAAAAATGAAATAAGAATCAAAAGAATCGTTTCAAAACAAAATATATATAAAACAGAAGTTAGTATGAATAATTCATCTAAAATTTAAAAATACTTCAAACCTTCTACACATGACATTGTCCGTGGCTTAAATATGGATATTAAGATGACCGAGATTTGAAACTTTTTTTTTAAGTGCTCATAAATAAACACATTTCAAAATCAAGAACTGGGAGAAGACAAAAGAAACAAATGATTCTTAAAGTTAAAAACAAAACAAAAACAATAAGAACAAAAAGAAGAGAAGAGAGAGAAGGAAGCCAGACGAGACCGTGAGTTCAAGGTCGGTGAGAAAAAGGTGTTCTAGCTCAACCCTGTCCGAACACGTGGTGCCATTACTTCACTTCAGATGCTCACTGGCGAAAGAAGAATAGACAGAGACGGGAACCCTACCACCACAATGCGTGGGCAGTTTTGCAGCCAGGAGGTTGCGCAACTTCACCAGAAAGAAAACATTTTTCATTTTCCACGGACACGAACCTGTCTTCATCAGCAACCATGGTGGCACACACACTGTTCTGCAAGGTTCATTTCGCATATCTAATGGAACATCGAGTTTTGAAATTGCAAGTTCCCGCCAAAACGGATGAATAGAGATTTCGAGGGAGGATTGGAGATACAAGACCTATACTTATTTATAGTTTGTTGGAAATTAATTGGTGGGTTGAAGACACTTATTACGGGAAGGGAGTGAAGGAATAAGGTTGGAAGAGGAAAATTTTTCTTCATTTTCTCACAAAAAAAAATGAGATGCAATTGTCTGCGTTGGTGGTTTTCATTTGAATTTTTTAATTTGGCCTCTGGAACTGTTTGTGATTTTCATTCAAAATAATTGAATTTAAATCTAATTAACTACTTTATAAATTGGAATTCCAATAACTTTTCGTATTTATTTACAACAAAATATTTACTTATTTTAATTTAAAGTAAGCTGATGGAAGTGAAACTGATATGCAATAAATGAGATTGAGATATGATGATATATATATATATATATACACACACACACACACAAATTCTATTCTGCAATTATCATTCAAACGGTTTTTGAAAAATAAGTATTCATTCATTGAATCAGTTTCAAGTTCATTTTATATTTCATTCTAATATATTTTTCAGAGTATAAATTTTTAATGAATTAATTCGCGATTATTTAATTTTATGACATTTATAAATTTTTAAGATTCATTTTGTAATTTTGGAAAATGAGAGAGAAAAATGCAACCATATTAATCTATAAGCAATTGTTCTTCAGCATTCAGAAGGTTAACGAATTATTGAAATAGAATTTCTTCTATTAAAATAATAAATTCAGTCAAGCATCTTTCGTTAGTAACTAACAATTTTTACTTATTTCAAATTTTCTACAAATGGCATTTTGAAAATAAAATGTTGCTCGTCGTAATTTAACCAAATTTGGATTTAGTAATCGTTAAATTTCAATCGCTCACTCTATTCCTCATCTATAAATGGGACGGATTCAATTTTCAAAAAACATTTGAACTACAGAACAACTCAAGCAATGAAAGCTGCAACTGTTTTTACAAAACAAATATTTACCGGAAAACAGGATGTTTATATTTTTGTTTACCTGAAAAATTAGTGCCATTTCATCGCAACGTTCTATTTTGTTTAATATCTGTCGCATTAAAAGATCGTAATTTCAAAGCGCAATAGAGAGTTTTTGCATACCGTACGTTAGTTACCGTAGGACGTCCGTTAGCTTTTTCTCCCTAGCGCGCATGCTCATAGGAAACTGAGTCATTAGAGAGTTTTTGCATACCGTACGTTAGTTACCGTAGGACGTCCGTTAGCTTTCTCCCTAGCGCGCATGTCATAGGAAATTATGTTTACGGTTTCTAACGTATGCAAAAACTCTCTAATGACTCAAAAATTTTACGTTACAAAAAAAAAAAACGTTACAATTATGCAAATAATAGCCAAATTTCAACCGAGAATATATATATGTGAGTGTGCGCCCTGCTTCCTCCGATGACTACGTTTCATAACGATTATATTTCCAACGTTAGTTATTGTTAAATATAACTACAGATAAACTTCATGTAAAGCCATTTCATTCAAGCCGATTACTTAAAAAAAAAAAAATGTATCAGTTTATTTTTTTATTGCAGACAATTTTAATTCAACAAATTATTTGAGATAAGCCAGTAATTTAATAACATAGCAGCCGAATAAAGTTTTTTTTTTTAACGAAATTCGATTAGTTATGTTTAAAAAGAAAATCTAATCTCAAAATTTGTAAGAAAAAAAAAATTGCTGACAGATTAGTTAATGAAAAGAGTCGATTGTAATGTGACAATGATATCACCTAAACAGAAGCAAAATATGTTAGATAAAAACAGTGTTTTTAAAATGATTGGTGTTTGGCATTGTTTCGCTAAGTACCATTCACTCTATTAATGGTTAGTTTCAAATGAAGAATTTTTGATTTCCAGTCATTAGCATCATTCAAAGGTGAATCGTGTAGAAGTACCTTATACCAAAAAGAGTAAAACAAAAGAGAATTATCTTCCTGGAGCCAAACTGGCTTAACTTTAGTACATTCGCCAATCCACGAGTCGACTTATATGTACATGTATTGTTATGTATAGTGAGAACTCAAGAACATCTACTCATGTAGGAAATTGTTATCGATTCTTGCCTGTTGTTGTGTCTAATAAGTTCGTAGTGCACACAATTCATTAACATTCTTATCTTTTCGAGTCGGGTTTTTTTTTTTTTTCCCCTCATTTGTATTTGTGTGGCATTCAGCGACTTTAAGTGCTATATCTTCTCAAGATTCTATGTTCATTCTATTTTGAGAATTTTTTGAAGGATAACTATAAGATAGAGTAACATCGATTCACCTTCTACCTATTTGTAATATATCAACGCTTACTCTATAATAATATTAAGCACAAAAGACTTTGGCTTAGCCATCGTTCAAAGCGTGTTCAATAGTCTTGGAGATCTGCATCAAGATTCTTTTGAGTGGAGGGTGGAATATGAAAAGAAACGCTCCTTATGAGTTGTCAGATGACAATCAACAATAACCGCTTAAGTTGACTGTCAGCAGCCAAGACTTTTAAAAGCATTTTTGCAGGACACAAAAGACCTTCAATGATAAACAGAAAGGAAATGATCCTGCACACCCAGCATCAACCTCCACATCCAGCCAAGAGTCACCTAGAAGAACTTAACTTCACCCACCCAGTTACTGCAACAGATTATCTTTTTAAAAGCTTACTGAATCATTTTGCAAAACTAAAGGCTGATTTCAAAAGAAAAGAGCTTGAAATGAAATTAGATTACTATATTTTATTGAAGGCAAAATAAAACGAATAAAACATTCGGTGAACGATGGGGTAAATGTCACTGAAAGGAATGATGACTATGTTGATGATTAAATATATAAATATTTGGCTTTCAATCGGAAAAATGGATAGAATTTATGTTGTTTATGTTATTTAATTTTGCAATACGAAGTATTTTCTATATTCCTTAAATAATTTGATTTCAATGATAGAGGAATAGTTAGCATGTTTTTAAACACTGACGAGATTAATATTTAGTGCAAGAAGCATGACAAGAAAATTTTTTGGAATTTGCAATAATTTAAATTGATTTTATACCATTTCTAATTTTTATATAACAAAGCTAATAATATTCATTGCTCCTTATTGCTGAACATGCCCAAAACTATGTTTTTCTGTGAATGATTTTTTACGCATTAAGAAAATTTATGTCAAATTCGTGTAGAACTGCTTACAAAACGTGCCTTGTGTTTCTTTCCCCAAGAGGTTGTACTGGGATATCAAGAAGTACAAATTTAAAAGAAAAAAAATTGACTATACATATGATTTTGATTTAAAGAAAAATTGGCATTAAAATTCATAGAAATTGGTTAAAAAACAGATTTGCGTCAAAGTATAAAAACATGTATTGCATATTTTTGCTTTGATACTATTCCAGGAACTATAGCACAAACGGCTGGAATGATAATACTTGGGCAGCACATTCACCTAATTTGTCTGCACAAAAACGAAAATCAAAGGAAATCTTTAAAATAATTTCATTTTTTATAAATAATAAAAATAAATAATATATCATAAAAAAAAGTAAATATTAAAGTTTTGTAATATAGTTCAAATTCTGTAAATTTAATATTTGGTTCGATTTTTTTGTCGTTACCGAGTGCAGAAGTGGCAAGTCAATGGTATATTTTTGTTCTAATGCAGCTTGCAAACACTTAGACAGTTGTCTTGGATGCAAGGACTGCATCGACGTTACTCACTTTGCACTACCCAGGAGGTGCGTGGAGCTTGAAGATAAGCTACGGACACTGAGTTACAATACCACCGCAACGCTCTACGATCATGTTAGACCGGCACCTACGGTTTAAAAGTGGATTCCAAACCACTAAAAATGGTATATGGTTTCGGTAATAAATATCGCGGAGGAAAAAAACATGCGTAGATAGTGATAATGTATATGTAGATTTGCAAATTATTGATAAAGTTTTCTACTTTGAATAAAATATTTTCTAATATTTTGTACTAAATTAAAGCTCGATATGCTCGTTGTTTTGCATTAAGAAAATTGAACGCAACGCCAAAATTTGAAAATGTTAAAAGGTACCAATTAAATTTTTTTTTTTAAAGTTACGTGCCGGCCATATGCGACATACGATATGAGCATCTCTGACCTACATTGTCGTTTTTTGTCACATGCAAAAATGGGTTGTTTTTCTAACCTTGATCTCTTTTAAAGTGGCTGTTTGGATCATCGTGTATATAAATAAAATTTCATATTTTTTTCTCCCTCCATATACCTGAACATTTATAATAAAATGTATAATTGTTCATTTAAAAAAAAAAAAAAAAATCTGACTTATCGGAATCGTGCACAGACAACAATTCTCTATTTCCTCGAGAAACCACGTGATCTACACTTTTCCAAAGAAGACGCCGGAAATCAGGATCAACACAGCTGTCGAAAAGTCGGTGCTTTGACAGACGCAGGGAAAAAAAAAAAAAAAAAAAAAACCAAGACGAATCCTTCGTCGGAATAGTCAAGAAAGGAGATTACGTAATGCATCGTGGTTTTATCGTGAGGTCTTCTTTTACTGTACAAAAATGGTGGGAGTCGAATATGCGGTTTTATCAGGTGTATAAAGGGATGAGAGCAAATACAGGAACCGAATCACCACATTTGCATAATGCATTACCTTAAAAGGAAATGGGAAATTATATCTACTCGTTGTTAATAGTTATTCATGATCAATTGTATTTGTTCATTTGAATCATTAACGTATAAATGGATTGCAAACATCACCACAAAACTCTCAATTGTGGTATTAATGCTGATGAACTTAATGTCATCTAAAGCCTGGTTAGAACAGCTTAAACATTAACAGCATGGTTAGAACAGTGATGTATAAAACAATAAAAAAATATTAAAAATTATATTAAAGGCATATTTAATAAATCTCTACACGAATGAATCAAGAAAATTTCAATGAGAAATTAACAAAATTGAATCCGATAATCAAGTGTGCCTAAAGAAGGGAGAAACAACAAATGAAATTCTTACCAAATTAAACTTTATAATCATTTAGGCTTTGTTTGAAACGAAATCAAAATAAATTTTTTCAGTCTTTATATTTGAGATCAAAATTTGGAATTTCTTTTTCGAAAATATAAATAAATAAAATATATGAGAGAAAACAAAATACATTAAAACCTGCATAAAACACAACTGGACTACCCAATAAATATCATCTACACACTACTATCTATAACCTTACTTTATAATTGTAGAGATATTTTTAAAATATCAACTCACTATATTTTTGCATGAAATTCAAGACTGTTTTTAACCATAAGCTCTCGTTATTGCATAAATGCATATATAAATCTAACTGAAGCAAAAACTACTTTTTTAAACATGAATTAACATAATTTACATCAGATTAAACTAATAGGATTTTTTATTAGTTTAATCTGATATAAATTATGTTATAGTATTCAAAAGGTAAGTTTTAAAATTTCCATAAGAAACCAGATTAAATTTTTGATTTGCATTCGATATTAATAAGTACGTTTTAATACTATTTGCACGTTCTTTATTTGAGAATTCCGTAATGATTACGAAAAATTTATACAAAAGAAAAGTTGTCTAAGAACATTTGATCTTTAAATCCCCTTCCCCGATAAAGAAAAAATAAATAAAAATGGCGTTACTAGAAGATTCCCGAGGAAAGCCGGTTGTAAAATCCAATAAACATTCCAACCTAAGCCAAAGTAAAAAAAAAACAGACTACTCAAAATTCTATCAGAAGTACTTTGATCAATAAATTGCCAAATTGGTAACAAAGCATGACGTCCATATCCGCTGAACCGTTACCAACAACCAAGCTTGAATATTTCAGGTTTCATCGGCGCGCTTGGGAATTCTTAACAAAAGTAAGAATTCTTCTAGAGACAAATCTTCATTTTCAGTTTTTCGATGCCTCGATTGCAGCGTAAGAAGATGGGAAACTTGAGCTACACAAGAACTACCGTAAAATAATACCGACGGAGGGTCAAATTTTGTAATCATATTCTAGAAGAAAATGTATTTTTGTTGTTGTTCATAACTTATTCTTAATAGTATTCTTATAGAGAATTAATTTTTAATACAATTTATCAACAATTTCCACGAACTTTTGGTAAAAAAAAAAAAAATTTAATAAATGAAGAATTAATCACAGAACGTCTTTTTTCATTTTATGTTATTTATAGTAATGGATTGGCAAAAAGAACGTTTTTTTTTATTGGAACAAACAATAGAAAAACAAGGATATGCATTCTTTCGTAAAAATAATACAAACTATTTTATCCATATTACAATCATATTCTTTTGATTCAAATCGTATTATTAAAAAACCCGACCATTTTTAATTTTTATTCTTTTAAATATGTCATTTCACTAAACATAGGAAAAAAGGGGAAAGTCAGCAGTTTTATAACCGGATTTCATAAATTTTACCAAATATAGATTATTTAAATAACTGAAGCAATTTCTTTGAAAATGTTTATAAAGAAAGTAACAAAATGTACAATTTTATCAACAACAGAATCATTTATATAAAAAATTTCTAAATCTCCCCCTCACCCTTACGAAAAAATTATTACGAATGTTGTATGTTATACTGTTAATAAAGATGCTTTTTTTTTTTTTTAATGATCCTGATATCTACAACTGTAGCACAACTAAGCAGAACCCATTGGAAATTTATAAGAAACGATTTTGTTGCCTTGTTCAATGTATGTCTTCGCGATTTTCATAGCCTACCTGGCTGATCTATTAACAGTCAAAAAACAGCGAACTATATCACAGCAGATTTTGGATAATTACATTTAATATGATTAACTAAATAATCAATGAAAGATTTGAATCACTTATCTAAATAAATTTGCTAGTGTAGGTAAGAATCATGGTCAGAGTAAATGAAAAAAAAAAAAAAAAAATTGTATAATTATCAAAAATATAATGAAAATAAAAAAACAGTCAAAAAATAGAATAAGAATTCCTTTTTGGTTATTTTAAATAGAGAACTATGAAATATTTTATGCTTTCAAATACTTTGTTTACTATACTTAAAGGGAACAAAAATAAAAGAAGATTCAATTCCTTTTAAGAACGAGAAAACTTTTCAAGCTTCCTGAAGATGTGGGCGAAGTTTATCAGCAATGTTTAAAACGTAATATTTCAAAGTTCTTCTGGAGAATGATATCATCACTTCGCCGGTTCAAAGGGGATTTCAAAATAAGTATCAATTAAACCAAACATTAAATCAATTTCTGCAGAATTATTTCCAGTGATCGGCTGAGTTCTAAGCGGAGTGAATTAATTTCATTCGAAAAATTACTCGTACAGGAAAGGTAATCAAAATATTACTACATTTTTTTTTTTTTTGGAATTAATGTCTTGCTACATCGAAACCACAAAAGATTTCTTCACTTCATGTTTTTATTAAATTATACATAATTTTTAAATCCATTCTTTAAAAAATGTTCTTTACTGCATAATAAAAGTATTCTTGTAGAGAATTTCTGCAGCAGTAATCTCTAAGAATTCTGCCCAATTATTTTTATTTTTTTCTGTTTTTAATTTTTTTTTTTAAATAATTGATTTATTTTTATGATAAAATAAATGTCCCTTAAAATTTCACTTAGGGGAAAAAAAAAAAACATAACTTTAATTATTTTCAGTTTAAAATCATGCATTCCTTATCAATAAGAGATTTTTTTTTATTATAATTTTAAATTGATTAACACATAGATTTTGATTAATTATTTTTAATTTCAATTTCATGCCTTCCCTACTACATATTCGACTATTCTGGAGAAAGGTCAAGTGGAAACATCCCCACGGGTGCCCTCCAGTTTAAGAATCACTGCTTCATGCAAGAAGCATACAAGTCAAATTATGTCATTAATTTTACAGAAAAACATACTAAAAATTAAATTTAAAAAATTCATTTTCGAAAATCATATTTATTAGACTTTTCTTTCGCAAAGTTTTGCTTATTTACTTCTTTTAATGTCTTACACATTTACTATATTTTATTATATATATAAAAATTTCTCTTCTATAAAAGTATATTATGTTCTATAGATAGTTCGTGCTATTTATCTCGTATTTTATGATACATGAAAAGTTTAAAAAACCCATTTTGCAATCAAATGTCTACCGTTTCCATTTAATGATTGATCAACAAATATATTTTATTTAGTTGGTTTATAGTTTAAAAATATTTATAAATACCTTTTTTAAGGTAACTATAAGGCATGCATAGAAAAATTAATAAATTAAAATTATTTTCATTGAAAAAATTATATCTTGATAAATAATTAGTTAATCGAATCTTTTAACATGAAAATTTGTTAACACGTGGAAATAGTTGACTTTATTATTTTACAAATATATTTTTCTGGCGTGATGAATCCGATGAATAGAGGAACAATTTTATAAATATACCAAATTAAAAAAAAACTTTATTAATTTAAAAATGGATCCTTAATATTAATTTTATTTCACAAAATAATTAACAAATTGGATTAGTTTATTTTGTTTGGGTTTTTTTCCATTATTTACTATATTTACTCAAACCATTATTATATTTACCAACCATTATCGTTTGGAGCATCTCCATTACAGAAATAATTATAGTTGTATAAACTACTATCGCTTGGTGCATTTTTCATTATTTATGGAAATTATATTTACACAAACCACTATCGTTTGGCGCATTTCCATTAGCCATTACTTACAGAAATAATTATATTTATATGAACCATTATCGTTTGGTGCATTTCCATTACTTACAGAAATAATTAGATTTACATAAACCATTGCCATTTGGGCATTTTTCATTATTTATGGAAATAATTTTATTTACATGAACCATTATCGTTTGGTGCATTTCCATTACTTACAGAAATAATGATATTTACACAAACCACTATCGTTTGGTGCATTTTCATTACTTACAGAAATAATTATATTTACACGAACCACTATCGTTTGGTGCATTTTCATTACTTACAGAAATAATTATATTTACACGAACCACTATCGCTTAGTAATTTTAATTGATTTCAGAAATTAGTTTACAAGGATGAATAATTTGTTATATTTCTATTGTTTTTTCTCATTTTTTTTTTTTTTTTTTTTTTTACTATTTTTGTCTATTTAAATTAAATATACATATATTCATCAAAAAGTTACAAGTATTTTGCATATATTTTTCATTTTGTGAAAAACAAATTTTTAGAAAAGCTTTTTTTTTTTTTTTACTACTTTTGTCTATTTAAACTAAATATTCACATATTTATCAAAAAGATGCAAATATTTAATACATATTTTTTATTTTTGGAAACAAAACCATTTTTCAAACAAATAATACAAATTAAACCATAAATATATATTTTCGCTTACCTATGTTGACGATCTTGATCCCCTCGTCCTCCTCCAAAAACTTCAGGGCCACGGACACGTTCTCTAGCTTCTGCGACCTGAAGGTGGGCTTCTTGTTGTGCTTGGGCAGCCTCCTTCCCGAGAGCACCTCTATGAGGGCGATAAGTCGCAGGCCGTCCGAGAGGTCCGTCTCGAGGTTGGCGATGGTCTTCTGCACCGTCTTCAGGTGCTCGTTGGCCCAGCGCGTGAACGTGTTCTGCTGGATGCGCTTCCACACCGCGTCCTCAGCCAGGTCCCGCTCCATTTCGTCTGGCTGCTGCTCCTCCTGCGGCTGCTGTCCACTGCCGTTCGCTTGTTGCGCCATGCTGATGCTGCTGTGACCTCACTTCCTGTGTTGTCCTCGAGGCCTATCTGCGGACGGAAGAAGACATTGGTGAATGGAAGAAAGGTGGACAGATCTCTGTTGACAGAGAAGGTGTCTGTTTGTAGGAAAAGGTGGTGTTTTCTTTCATTTCCTGTTGAATGTTTTTTTTTTTCATAGTATACGTTTATGATATCAATACATCTGTGTCAATAAGAGGAGATGTATAGAATCTGAATTGCTTTAGGTTGTTTCTCAATTAATGATCGATTGAAAGAAAAAAATTTAGGAGCGGAGAAAGGTGTCTGTTTGTAGGAAAAGGGGGGTTTTTTTTTTTTTCATTTCCAGTTGAATGTGTGTTTTTTTTTTTTTTTTTTTTTCATAGTATACGTTTATGATACCAATAAATCTGTGTCAATAAAGTGGAAATGTATCATCGAATCTGAATTATTTTAGGTTGTTTCTCAATGACCGATTGAAAAAAAAAAATTTAGGAGAGGAAGAAAGGTAGGATCTCTCTGTTGACAGAGGTGTCTGTTTGTAGGAAAAGGTGTTTTTTTCATTTCCTGTTGAATGTTTTTCATAGTATACGTTTATGATATCAATAAATCTGCGTCAATAAGGGGAAAATGTAACGAATCTGAATTGTTTCTCAATGTTCGATTAAAAAAAAAAAAATGCAATGAAAATATTTCCGTGAAATATAAACATTTAAGTATTTCCGTCAAAATACAAAGAAAAAAAAATTTATAGTAACTATATGTCATGATGTTTTATTTCATAGTTGAATGAAAGACAGGTGAAATGATTTAGTAAATTTCGTCCTACTGAGATGTCTATAAACAGTTTATATAAATTCTGAGATTTTGTTTATGATGTCGATAAATGAAAATGAAATTCCTACCCACTCACCTGTTAATACGATGCCGTGAATCAACAGGTGAGTGGGTAGAAATTTCTCTTTGTATGCCGATTCACGACGTGAAACACTTTATATACACTAACACTTTCACAATATTGTTTATAAAAAATACTTGGAGAGAATGAAATATTAAATTTTTTTCTCTGAACTTTTTTACTAACACAAAATATTAAGGTAGAAATCTTTTATCACACGTCTTCTTTCACTTCCTTATTATTATGTCCCCCTCTCATTGTTTAAAATGCACCAAGACAGTGTCTTCTCCGGACAAGTGTAATATTAATTAGGTTGCTTGGCGTTTTATAGAGGGGTCTTGATAGTAAGGAAGTACATAAAAGTTAAATGACAATTATATTGACCACGTGCAGTGTTATTTTATTTCATACGATGTAATAAAGCATGTTTTAACACAAAGCAGTGATACCAAAATTTAGTTTAAATTAGCTAAATGGAAGCCAGTTTAAGTTTATTAACTTTTTCAGTAAGCAAACAATTTATAAAACTAAGTTTTTTTTTTTTTTATATATATATTTTATTTGTTAGAAATATATAATATTAATCGATAGAAGAGAAGCATTAAAGAGAATTTTAGAATAATGGCAAATTATTATCATAAAATGATTTATTCCTAGGAAAAAGAAAATGCATGAACTTATAAGTAAAAAGGATTAATTAGGATGAAGGAAATAAAAATTACAGATCAATCCGAAATAAAATATTTTTAATATATTTTCAAATGTAAATATTACAAATAAAATTATTACAAAGATATATATTTTTCGATAGTAATTCAAATTTATATAGAAAATATATATTTAGTTTATGCATTATTGTCTTTGTTTAGCCCAATATTAAATCACTTTCTAGTTATTGTTCAGTTATCAATTTCATTTTAGTCTCATTGTTTATCAAAACACAAATATTTTCAGAAATACAAATTTAATAATTAATTTCAACAAACTTTATATGAAAAATAAAATATACAAACGCAAAATAAGTCTATTAAAATGAATGTTTATTAGTGCTAAATGTAAATTTTAAACGCGAAAAATGTTTGGATATCTAAATAAGCAAATTAAAATAACACATCAGCAAAATATAGCCAGTAACTTACATAACAGTTGGAAAAATAGCATACTATTCAATGAAATTAAATCAATACATGTATATTTCAATTCAGTCTTCAACTCATACCACTAGATAAGTTATTCTCAAAGCAAAAATAATGCTACTTCATAAATCTTCAAAACCTTAAAGTGTTTTTTTTTTTTTTTAACTTTACCTTTTACTAAGAATTTTAACTTAATTCAAAATAAAGATTCATTAATCCATTGATATATTAATTATATAAATTATGTCAGAAAAATTTGGAAAGAATTTAAATATTTTAAGTAATTTAAAAGTTGTGTTTTTGATTCAATAAAAAAAAAAAATCAACAAATTTATTTAAAATACTTTTAAATGTAAACATTCCTAAAAAAAAAATGTGCCTTAAGCGAGACAATAAAGCACGCTTTAATTAAAGTCCGTGCTTAGTTAATAAATTAGATGATTTCATACACTAAAATTTTTTTTTTCCTAGTGCAATAGCACTTGTGGGTCTTCATGGGTCAGACGTTGAAGTTTACGGAGCACAAATTTCTGCATCTTCACTTAGGAAAGATTCATTTCTTGGAATTTTTTTAGGGGCGGTATGAGCCTACATTTGAGTTGCAATGTAAAAACAAGTAAAATAAAAAAATTTTTTTGAAGTCAATTCCAATTTTTTTTTTTCACTCTATTGCAGAAAGTCCTTTATAAATAATTTTCATTCATTTTTTTAAGTTTATCTAGCTAGATATATGTAACTTAAATATAAAAAAAACTAAAATTAATTAATTAAATTTAATTACTGAATTAATATTTGAAAAAACTATATTAAGATCAGTGTCATCCACTACAAGTTCAAAAAAAAAAAATGTATTTGAACGTGAGTGGATGAATAAAAAGTATTTTTGAACGATTGAAAATTTGAACAAGATATATATAGGAGAGTGGGAACTAATAGAAGGAATTGAAAAAAAAAAAAAAAAAAAAAATGCAATTCAATATAATTAAAAAAATGAATTGCTGAATGAATATGTCTGATAACAAATCAGCTAGTTATTTGTTTAGCTACCAAATTTATATTTCTCTTATTGTTCATCAAAATTAATTAGCTTTGTATCCATGTAACTATTCATAACGTAAAAAAAAATTAAAAAAAATAAATAAATAAAAAGGGAAATTTTTTTTCCTAAATTATATTCAATAAAGCGAGTTTTAAAAGTGAATATTATGGATATGGCTACAGTTAGACCCTAATTTTGTAGAAAGGTACATGCGGTTTAAAAGCGGAATCGATTACTTGTCGGAAGTGCTAGTCAGACATTCGCGATGCAAAGCAATTTTGAAAGATTAAATTTTATAATTGTTATTGTTATTTTATAATTGTTGGAATTTTTTTTTCACTTAATTTTCTTTTGATATTATGTCATTTAAAATGTTAATTGTTGAAGTTATCTATATTGTAATTAACACCCATCCGAAATTAGCTTTATCGCCTGTTACATAGCTCTGTTTGAATCCGCCCGACTTGGCTTCTTGCCAATTCTCCACATAATTGATGATTGAACTACATAAACAATTATTTTTTACATTTTCTTAACGATTATTTTTTTTTTTTTTTTTTTTTTTTAATCTGGAGACAATTTAATATTTGACAGCAAAAAGTGGGGTTTTTTTTTTTAACAAATATATCCTTAAAGAAAACCTTAAAATGAATTATGAATGTAAGACTAATAAAAAATACTTTTTGTGGGAATACAACTATAAATCAAGTTTTTTTAGCCCATTTTGAAGTACAGGATGTTTCGAATTTTATTATTAAAATTTGTGAATACAGAAAATTTTGTTGAATGCAATTATTATGTGGTGGGAAACTTATTAATATTAGTAATAATGTATATAACTGATTTATATTACAATTCATTATACATATTCGTATGATAAATAAACTGAAATCAATGAAAATAAAGATGTGTTTACTTCAAAATTCAACTCCTCGTTAAACGCCTATATATATTAAAAGGTACATATAAAAAGTATATTTTGCTTTTATAATAAACGTAATCTTTCCATCCAGTAACTAGAAGTAAAAAGTACCCATGCAAGGAAAAAAAAATGGTGAAGATAAAAATTGCAAAAGAAATCTCTGAATAAAAGTGAATTTAATCACGAGCAAAAAAATTCCTCGCTCCGTTGGTTAGGATTGTTTAAGATGCTCTTCCTTGCATTACTTAAATGGAGTCTGAAATTCGTCTAAATGTCCTTCCGGAAGACATTTATTATCAGTTTGGTATTTCCTACGGAATACGTCTTGGAGTTCTGCCAAAATGCGTGGCGGATCCATTGGGGCGTAAATAAACTCCTTTTCCTCATAAATTACTTTCAGTTATTCCTCAACCAAGCATAATGCAGAAATTTTTCTGAATTAACTAAATTGCAATTTTTCAAGTTATTCATTTTCTAAGTTCAGTAGAAATTTTCATGCAAAAATTTTTTCTGAAATTTTTTTTTTTTTGCGAATGTGACATAAATAGCCGTATTCAATGAACATAACTGTGGAAAGTAAAATACCATGCTATTATATTGGGTTGCTTTCCTAATCAAATCGATAAATATAAGTCCATGTTAGACTCAAAAAAAAAAAAAAAAAAATGGATGCAATTTGCAATAACCACATTTTACTCTGTCCTACCACCAAATCTGTGGTGCAATAAAAATAGATTGCAAATATGTTGAAGTTGTGACAGGCATGAAGTTCATTATTGCACTCCTCCTTTCCCATAGATCTTCCTCGCTCGGTTTTTCCTGTACATTTTAGACTTTTGACCAGCCATGACTTTTTACAAGGACACCTTTGACGTATTGGCATGTCCAATATTCTTGACTGTGTCCTATGTTCTTCAGACACTTATGGATTTTACACATTTGTCAAGCTGCCCTGCACTCTCTTTTATGAACAGTTCTGCAGATAACTTTTATGACAAGGCTGATTTTTAACGGGCTGCTAGAGGCCTTGTGGCCGATATGGTCTCCGCCTCGACATAGAAAAAAGATTAGACATCACTCGAGTTCATGAAATAAGAGTTCATTACTTCAAAGATGTTGGACTCTGCAAAATTTGGAATTAGAATCAGGGAAGTTCACATCCTCCTTATTGAAACTAATGGCGGGACATTGAAGGGCATATATATCTTGCATATCTCTGTAATACATAAGGGAGCATTTCGATTCGACTCAGATTTGATGAGATTTTAAATTGAATTTCACAATTCAACCCAATACTATAATGCACCAACTGTATTTTCTTTCAAGGTTATTTAGCAATTAAAAATTACAATTAGAGCCTCATATTGATAGTATATATAGATAATTTAGTGATAAAATAAATAGGTATACAATTAATAGTTATTAATTGATTATAATGTTCATTGTTAAGCAAGAATAAAAATTGCTTTTATGTAATTTTTGAATTTATGCTCAAACTATCAATCTCGTTACTTGACGTGTGTGATGGAAAGCACCTATCGATGCAAGAAAGTGTTTATTACAATAAATCAGTAATAAATTGTGTATTGCAATGATACAATCCTGTTAGCAATTATGCAATCTATTGGAAAACTTCGTACAACGACATAGCAAATGCACAAATACAATTGTATAATTAATAACAGCACGCAATTTAAGTTTATCTGAACTGTTTATAAATCACAATTTGCCAACATTTGAACTAATATAAAAATTAAAAACACTCATCAATTGTATTTCATTTAATGCTTAATGATAAATTTGGTTAGGTTTTTATGTTTTCTGTTCTGTTTCTCAAGTATAATTGCGGATTTAGCAAGCAATAATTAGATAAAAATTAGTTCAAAAAATTACAAATATGAATAAAAAAACATTAAATAATCAATAAAGGGGAGATTAGTAATTTGTTTTCGAAATGTTGATAATTAGAAATTTCAAAATTAAGAGATCCGGAAATTTTCCGCAAGCAGAATAAGACGAAAACAAGTATCAGATAAGATGTGAATTTATTTAAAAACCGTGTACAAGTGAAGCACTCTACAAACTGTGAACAATTCAATTAGTAAGGCTATGAAAGAAAAATTTTAATGCTCAATCTTCTTTAATCTCTTTTTTTCTACTTTAATTCTACTAGCATCACATATATTTGAAAAATATATATTTTATATTTTTAAAATTTAATTAAGACGTTAACATCCATACTTTGATTAATATAATTCCAGGTAAACCAAGCTCATGCATATGCTAATACAACAATCCCCTCGTTATATATAATATAAGTGTATATCTGAAGGCAGTAATAAGTCATGGATTATATCGAACTTTTTCAAATTTATAATACCAACATTTTTCTAAGCAGTAGTAAATCGGAAATTAGAGAATAATTTTAGTTAAATTAGCATTTTATCATTATTGTATCATTTTCATTTAATTTACATTTAGTTTGTTATATCTCAAATATTAATAAACTTTATACATTTAAAATTGAATATATTCTGCCCGTTGAACATTCTAAATCTAATTCCTAATGCTGAAGTTTTATTTTGTTTCCAAGTATTACTTGAAATAAGAGTGGCCACAAAAGTGTAATAAACATAAAAAAATAATTCAAGAAGTTGAAAGCAATCTTCTGATGCAACAATATCCAGGTCCTTATTTGATGACAATAGCTTGCAAAAACAAATAATATTCTCACAACGAACACATTATTCTTTTCACGAATTAATGAAACTGAAACTGGCAATACAGTTCTTAGAAGAAGCCAAATGAAAAAAAAAAAAAAAGAACACGAACAGTTTCGAGTGTTCTGAAACTATTCGCTCGTAATTCCATTAATGGTCCACAACTCTGGGTCACAGATGAAATACTGCTCACGATATTTCCGCACTTGACACTTTTTCATGACTCAATGACAAAAAATTTCGAAAACAGAACGTCTCGAATCTTAATCGTTTGGCGCTTTCGAACGCTGCTCCGTCCGTAGAGTAAAAGTGTTCGCAATCTCAGTGACGTCATCGCGTGATGTCACAAGTCTTCGGAATAGCGATGATGTCATGCCTGTTGCAGACAGACGATGCGATTAGAAACCACCGGCTCAGCAGATATTGGCGTGTGTGTGTACAGATTTCCGTGTAATCACTGCGAAGACTGCCTTCTATATATGGAAATGTGGAAAAGAATGCTAAAAATGTGAAAGCGTGACATATTGCAGCTGCGGTGTTTTTTAATATTAGAATGGGCTGTCACAGAATACAAACAATGTGCCATCCATACTGCTATGTTTAACTATATTCTTTTACACTTTTTATTGTTCTATTTTCTACAGTAATTGTCACGTACTTTATGTATAGAATAGAACACCACACGTGAAAAGATAACAATAAGTTAGCACCAGTGTTAATAATTCGGTTTCAATAATGAACTTTTTTTTTTTGAAAAAAAAAAAATATCCTCCCTCCCACCAAAAAAAAAAAAAAAAAAAAAAAAAAAATGCATATAAAATACATAAATCAAACATTAACAGAAGATGATAAAGTGACAATTATAGTTACTGTAGGGTTTTACAAAAAAATTTAACATTAATAGTTCAATTTCATCAATTTTATACTCTGAATAATTTTTCCATTTAAATTCTATTTTCTTTGTTTATTTCTCTATTTTATTAAACGAGATAAAAAAAAAAAAAATTATAAATTTACGATTATGACCAATTTGGTTTATTGCGCATGACCAAAACAAATTAAATTCTCGAGTATCACTTTTTTTCAACTTTTTATATACGTATTCTATGTTAAATGTGAAAAATATAAAAATCAGACAAAATACGTTACATCCAAACATGAAGAAATCATGGCATGAATAAATGAAAATAAATATACAAAAGGTAAATTATAAATTAATACGATCACATAAAAACTAAGACGTCAATTTGTTTCAATTCCTTCTATTAACTCACACTCTCCCTATATATATCTTGCTCAAATTTTCAATCGTTCATAAAACACTTTTTTATTCATCCACTCAAGTTCAAATACATTTTTTTGAACTTGTAGTGGATGACACTTGATGTTAATACAGTTTTTCAAATATTAATTCAAAAAATTAAATTTAATTAATTAATTAAATTTTTTTTTTTTTTAGATTTTAGTTGCATGCATCTGCCAATAGATAAACTTAAAAAATGAATGAAAATTATTTATAAAGGACTTCCTGCAATATAGTGAGAAAAAAAGAAGGAATTGACTTAAAATTTTTTTTTTTTTTATATTACTTGTTTATTGCTAATTCGCTTTTTACAAATTATATTTTTTATTCAATTAAAAAAAAAAAAAAAGATAATTACAATATTGTCATGATTTTCATTCAATTACAAGATTAAAAAACAACCCAATAGATTCAGGGAAAAGTAATTATCATCGTAACCATAATTTTAAACCTGCAATGCATTTTTTTTTTTTCCGGTTTGGCAACAAAATTAATTTCATTTCGCTTTTAAGTTATACTTAAAATGTTTAATTGAGATCGACTAATTGTATGTCAAAAACTTAGAAAAAAACATAAATTTAGAAAGAAAAAAAATAGTTACAGCTTTTAGACTCATTCTAGGATTATATTAATTTTGATATGCGTTCCTTAAAACGAAGCTGATGGAGGAAAGACGATAGTTTCTTAAAATGGTTGTGCATTTATTGCCAAACATAAATTGTAAAACGCCAACATATCGCCATGAATAGAAAGTCTGAAAATGTCAGAACATAATTCATGTTCTGACAGAACGTTTTTTTTTACGAGCGAAAGTTTTGTAAAAAAAAAAAAAAATTTCTATTTATGTATTTATATTTTTGAAAACAAAAGGAAGAATCAAAAGAGAATTTGGGGGTTGGGAAGAGGAGGAAGGGGGACGTTGCGAGGGAAAGAGAAAGAATCGACTATTGAAGATATCTCTCTAGTTTTTCGAACATTTTAAAATCTGAAATATGTCTTTCAATAAATAAAAGTAAATAATTATTTATAGGAAATAAATAATATTACAATTTTTCACTGTTTTTTTTTTATTTAAATATTTTACGGGTACAGAAGTTAGAGATTTTTCAAAAAAACAAATAGCAAAGAATAGGTTTACCAAAAGCAATGAAATTGTTTGTACGAATTTTAGAATTTTGGTGAAAAAACATGGATATTAGAAATCTACCTCTATTTTTGAAAACTGCAAGTAAAATGTAAAAAAAAAATCTTAGCATTTACGCTTAGAAACAGAAAAAAAAACTGAAAGTTTTCTTTATTTTTTTTTTTCATGTGAATTGCTTTCCCCATTGTTATTCTAATTCATAGAAATCAGTTAAATAGATGTAAAAGAAATGTGTGAAAATTAAAATTTCAAATCACTTTAACGTATGAGTCAATGGGAAAAAAATTCGCCTTTTAAATATTATTTTAACTACAAGAAACTTAGTGCAGTGTTTTTCGGCCTTTTTATTGTTAAGACCCACTTTTAAAAATAAAAGTTTATCTTTCAACCCTTTTCTTTGCTGATTAAGTGTCATTATAAATCTTGCTGTTTATTATTATTATTATTTGTGTGTGTTAAGAGAAAAATAAAAAAATGCATTTTTTCATCACACAAAACTGAAATACTCTTAAAATAAGCTCTAGAAGAAGAAAAAAAAAGCTTTATAACTTTCAATAAACCAATATGTATGTTGAAAGGCATACTAATTAACAAAGATATCTCTTACTGTATAAATAAACATTCATATACCATACGTTGTTCCATTTAAGAGGCGACCTTGCTTTAAGAAAATTTATTTTCTAATCATGATATAAAATGATTATAAAGAAGTTCAAAATATTATCTCAGCTGCTGTTTATGAACAACCAAAGCAAGAGAGAATATAAATTTATTTTTTATTATTTTATTTTTATTCACTTACGCGAGAGTAATTAGTAGCGAGTTAAAAATTTACAACACTTAAAACCAACGCAGATGAAAAGAAATTATTTCATTTTCAATTTTTGTTAATGAAGGGTCTGATGGCTAGCGTTCTGGCGTTCGGTACCACAGGTTTCGGGTTCGAGTCCCGGCGTTGCCATGGATGTTTGTAGTGGTTCGGAATCCACTTTAAACCGTTGGTCCCGGTCTAATAGGATCGTGGAGCGTTGCGGGGTCATTGTTGCTCCGCGTCCGTGGCTTATCTTCAAGTTACACGCGCCCCTTGGTTAATGCAAAGTGAGTAACGTCTGTGCAGCGCTTGCCTTAAGGCACCCAAGACCAAGCTGTCTAAGTGTTTACCAGCTGCATTAGAAAGAAGAAAAAAATTTTTTTGTTAATGAATCAATTTATTTAGTTAGCTAGTTTTACCCGTTCGGTCCTCTTGCAGGCGACCTTACAATTCGATTACAAAAGGATTAAAGATGGTTTTCCATTAAATATTAAACTCTCACGTCGCAAAACACCAACAAACTGGAGATTTGATTCTACAGGTTGGCATTCTACGACGTGAAGTTTTAGTATCTGATGGACACTCCCCTTAAAGATATTAATTTTCAAGCCACGCTCAGACTTGAGAGTAAATGACGGGCGTTTATTTGACCCCGTGGGTTTTTCAAAGTTAAATATTATGCTGTGAGCAAGAAATAGGCTGCCGTGTGGTAAATCGTTTTAAATACAGCACTAAATGTTTACAACTTCAAGCGGTAACGCTTTTCACTCACCGCAATACATAAGAACACGAGTTTTAGTTTTATTCACACTGAAGAGAACCGATTTTTTTAGTACGTCGCTCAGTCCGTTCGTTCTCAAGTGCGGACGCGGTTATCGTTAAATTAAAGACACATATAAAATTAAAAATTTGAGTTAAAAGAGTATTAATCCTTAAAATATTTTTAGCCAAATAGTTTTGTGAATGGTCGAAATTAAGAAAACTTTTACTTTTGGTCGAATATCTCCAGAAGTTATGGACAGGCCTTTATCCCTATACTTTTTTATTTACAGAATATAGATAATGTTAAACAATTAAGCGAGTAGAAATGACATAGTTTATACTATCTCGTGGGTACGTATTCCTTGATAAAGCTATCCTAGGATGTTACAATTCATTAAGTATTTCTTTTTGGTTTCCCAATTTCCTCGACTTGTTCCATAGCCTGTTTTTGCATAGATTTTGGCATTTTTTTTTTTTTTTTTTTTTTAAACTGTCAATGCAGTTCTTGCCGTTCAACCTCTTGAAATTTCTATTTGTTTAACGATTTTATGTCTGAAAAAAATTGAAATTCCATAAGCCTTGGGAATTTTAAATTGAAAATTCCAGGGGTTTATGGAAACAGTAGTATTTATGGACACAGTAGCACTTAAAATCATACTGTGTCCAAAAAGTAAGACCAATTTTAAATTTAAAATTCCCGGGGCTTATGGAATTTCAATTTTTTTTTTTTTTTGAAACATAAAATCGTTAAACAAATAGAAATTTCAAGAGGTTGAACGAAAGGCCATCCCTGCCGATGATTTTTAGCATACATTGAGGATTGGAAAAATTTGGCATACGTGCATTGCATCCGGAAGGGATAACTTTGAAGGCGATGAAATAAATGTGGAAGAATAAATAAAGAGTTTTTGAAAAAAAAAAAAATTGGTCTTACTTTTGGGCACAGTAGTATACTACACTTACTGGCTTGATTCCACGCAGCAGTGAAACTGAATAAGGCCGTGGCGATTCCTGAACTAATGTGAATCATGTTTACACGTTTGATTGACGTTTGACCTCTTAGAAAAAGAGTTCGAAAAACTGGATATTTTTCTTAAGCAAACTCTCATTTCAGAAGGACATTCGAGTGTCACAGTTCAATAAGAAAAAAACTTAATTACACAGAAAAAAAAATTTACTCTTACAATGGCTAGAAAAAAGTTGCAGGAAAGCAAATTCTGACTTTATATGAATTCTGATATAATAAAAATAAAATAGAATAGAATCTTATTTATTTCAATTCGTACTATTAGTTCACACTCTCCCTATATATATATCTTGTTCAAATTTTCAATCGTTTATAAAATACTTTTATTCATCCACTCAAGTTCAAGTACATTTTTTTTTCCAACTTGTAGTGGATGACACTGGATGTTAATACAGTTTTTTACAATATTAATTCATTCATTAAATTAAATTACTTCATTTTAGCTTTTTTAGATTTAAGTTGCATGTATCTAATAATAGATGGCGCCAGATGCAAGAGGAAAATTTCAACTTTATTTGTAAAGGACTTTTCAGAAATATAATGAAAAAAAGTAGGAATTGACTTTAAAATTTTTTTTTTTTTTTTAAATATTACTTATTTTGGTGTGATAGGTGATAAAATTCCTTATGTAATAAAATAAATAAATGTAGCGAAAATTAATCTTGCAATGAAAAAAAACCTTGCTATAAGTAATTGACCTTAATTAGATAGGCATTTTAAAATTTTATGTAAAAACATAAAATTGGATTAAAAGGAATGTTTTTAAAATTTTGTTATAATTTAGATAATAAATAAATGTTAAAAGCTTATAATTAACTATAATATTAATATACAATGTTAAAATATCAAATTCAATAAAATACATATATTTATTTTCTATTTCTTATGTTAAATGGACGTATTTTAATGACACGCAATTCAAGAAATTCATAAAACGATATTTAGCCATTTTATGAACTTTTTGAAATAAAAAAAAATAGTCTTAGAAACTAAATTTTTCTCATGAGTTTTCTAAAGTAGTGTTTAATAGTCGCAAAAATCTAAATGTAATTTATAAAAGTGAAATACATTTAATTGAACTACTTTTTTTAGTGAAATTATTGAACATATTTTCACTCTAATTTTTGTACAAAGAAACAAATTGAAAAAAAAATTTTTTTAATTTTTAATTTTTACTACTTACTTACTTTTATTTTAAAAAATTTCCACTAAAACCATCCATAACACTTTAATTTTTCTTGAAGTAAAATCAATAATCGTTTTAACAATAAGTTTTCAAAAATCAATTTTTTCACAGTACTTTATGAAAAAAAAAAAAATTACTTATTTATAATAATGAGGCTTTATTTTTGTTCGAAAACTGAGATTCGCGCCAGAATTGCAAGTATATAAACTAAAATAATTTTTATTACATAAGTCACTAATAATTTTGTTCATAACCCAGAAATAATATTCGCATTTAGTGTGAAAGGCATTGGCTCGAATAGACAAAGTGGCATGTGTTTGAATCTCTAGCTTTCAAATGCAAGATGACTCGATGGCGATTGATGATGAACTGATGAATGTCTCGCATAGACATCAACGTTGCCTAATTATGCCTTTCTGGGTTTTCTCCCATATGAAATCAAATTACGTCAGCTGGCGTTGTAAGTTTTGTCGAAAAATGAAAGCACTAACTCTATCCACTGGTGGAATGTTTGTTGAATGCATAAACGGAGCACCGAACTCTTGATGCATATAAAAATTAATGATGAATCTAAATTTGGTAAAAATTCCTAAAATTCAGGGTTATTATTTCTTCATATCATCATCATAACTGGCTCGACAGCTCGTTGAGGCCCTCGGCCTTCTTTAAAAGATCCAACCAGGCTGTTCTCCTCTTGGCCGTGGACCTCCAGTTTTTTTTATCTTAATAACATCTTATTAAAATCAGAGTCTAAACACAGTCGACCCATCTCTTTTTGTTTCTTCATATACAAAGTGTATTCTACATAATTTTAGGCCATCATTCGTACAAAATAAAAATTTGAAGTGAAGAAAATATTTGCTTCTCGAAAATAAATGTACATCATAAGCTAAGTCTACGCATCGCTACCCCTGGAATTTTTCCCATAGAATTCTTATTTTGGAATGTTGTACGTCTATGGTTATGTTTTTCTTATTATTTTCAATGCTATTGAAATAATGATCACTGAAATGAGACTTGGGAACCGAAAATAGTCTGCAGATATGAATTCTGGAAAAAGAGAACATTTTTCCAGAAACTATTTGATGAGGAAAAAATTGCCACAAAGAACAAAAAATAATTCATTTGATGGTGTTTTTTGATTAATGCTTTAAATCATATTCGGAAACCCGTCTATTCTTTTTTATATTAAACATGGAATTCCTCACTTGTTCAATCAGAACAAATTTCTAGCAAATTATTTTCAACGGATCAGAAAATGTTACAGACGTGTTGTTCACTCGAGATTTCTGACACCGTAAGTTCAGTAGAATTTTTACATTTTTTTGTTTCGAATCATGTGCAACCATTCAAATTTTCTCTCCAGTTAAAAAAATAATAAAAAATTTGCCGTTATCAAACAAATTATCTGCCATTTGCAAAATATTTCAACTGTTCTTTTCTTAGCTTCCAAATAGATGACAGTGGGTGGCGACTTGATAAGGTAAAATCGCAGTTTAGGTCCAACCAGACATCATGAAGGATTTCTACAACACACCAACAAGAAAAGATAGCAACTGGTATGCAGCATGGTTGAAATCGAAATGACCGCCGAATGGAACAGTAGAAAACTCCAGCAGAAAAACTAGAGCTCCATATTTACAGACTTATCGCCCATCTTGCCAAATCCCAATGGCCCCTACACAATGACTTGGCCCGGGATAAACTTTATTAAATTAATGCTACTCAATGAGATGAATTTATTATATGAAGTGTGTGTGTGTGTTACAACATTTTCGTGAAATTTTATGCTTGTACTTCGGCCAAGTTACAGAGAGTGCATGCAATTGTGCATTCCTTCCTAACTCGCTCAAATGAATGAAGATTAGATTTTAGAGGTGGAAAAATATTTCTCATTATTTTCTTTTATAAAATTGCCAAAAATATTATACAAGATACATACACAAGTATTGGAATATGTTTATGATAAGGCATAAAAACTACCCATTGAAGTTTAAGACACTGACTATGAACTGGAGCCTATAAGATCATTTTGAGGACTGCCAAAGCAAAACATGCTCTCCATTCCAGTTGTTTCCATTATAACCTCTCCGGCAATTTATTCTGAAAATCAGAACATTCATTTTATTCCTTTTTTTTGTTTTTATTTTGTCAGTGAGTGTGTGACAAGTGGGCAGCATAAATAAAAGTTCCTCTCCTCAGTGGAAAAAAAAGGTGCGTGTAGCGTCAAGCCGACGAAGAAGGGCCCGAAGTGGATGGCGGGAACGACGTGTGTCGCCGCCTATAAAAGTGCTCCAGTGACAGACGGGCCAAAAAAGTATCGGTTGCCGTTTTATAGACGTATTCAAGTCATTTGTCTTTCCCTAACCCAGTGGTTCTTTCATGCTTTATTTTTCTATCTCCTCTACAAATAAAAATGTTACAGAGGAATTCTTAATTTATTGCTATTCTAGCAATTTGTCCCAGCATTTTTTTTTTTTCCTAATGAAGCTGGCAAACCCTTAAACAGTTGTCTTTTATACCTTAAGGCAAGCGCTGCACCAACGTTACTTGCTATAGGAGGTGAGTGTAGCTTGAAGATAAGCTACGGACGCGGAATAACAATACGCCCGCAACGCTCTAGGATCATGTTAAACCGGGTTCTACGGTTTAAAGTGGATTCCGAACCACTCCAAACACCCATGACATCGCCGAAACTCGAACTCGAAACCTGTGGTACCGAGCGCCAGCCACTCAGCGATCTGCCCGTAGCAATTTGTTTTAGCAATTTAAATTCCAGCAATTTGTTTTAGCAATTTTTATTCCAGCAATTTGTTTTAGCAATTTTTATTCCAGCAATTTGTTTTAGCAATTTTTATTCCAGCAATTTGTTTTTTGCAATTTGTTCTAGTAATTTATTTAATTTAAAAAAATTTATCAGCAATTTAAATGTCATTCAAATGACAAATCTGTTAAAAAGTCATTGGTTGGCAATTTCAGGTTAACATTTTTAAAAAATTCTTAGCAGTATTGAAGATAAATATCGGTGAAGATTCAAATGAAAACGATCAATAATCCATAAGTATTTTATCATGAAAGTAATGAGGAAATCGTATATTTCATATCAATTCTAAAGAAAATAATTATAAATAAGTAGGAAATTCTTCATATTTAAAAACATTTGCTTATGAAGAATTTTTTTACATTTTATTTTTCTAATTGATTTACTATTAATGAAAGTTACTGAGAAACATCAATTGAAATATTTTAGATTAAATTTTAATTTTTTTTTCCTACTAATGCTTTGCTTATTAATAAAGCTAAAATTTAGTCTTCACATGCTTTACGGAATAGGATTCTTTCTTTGAGATCTTTTAAGAGAAATGCGACATTTTAGATATATACGGGAAGAAAAAACAAACATTAGCCTTCATCCTGCTGTTCAAACATTTTAAGAATGCAAAATCATGGCCACAGTTGCATTTTACAAACATTAATTTTGAAAAACAATACATTCTGCAAAAAAATATTTGCAACAATATCTGCCCCAATATGGGGGCAACTCTGTGCTCTTTCTCACAACTCAAACACCTGATAATCTTAATGACCACTTTATAACGAATAGCATTAATTCTCTGGGGTATTAAGGTATGTACCATAACCTAACCTACATACCACAAGCCAATGTATACGGGCAAGGAGCAATACTTTCTAACAGCTCTGTCCAACATCCAATTCTTTGTTTTGTACTGTAAAATTCAAAAATCTAAGAAGATTAGATTATCGATACGGAACTTTTATCTCATCTCTCACCCATTCTACTCCCGTTTCAAAACAGTGACTGAAGTGCACTACGAATGCTAGTTAACAAGCTGTATCATTCATAGGCGAGCGAAATCATTTATAAAAACTTTTATATAACCAAATGAGAAACAAAATTCGCCGACCTCAATCTTTTCAAGATTGGTAAATTCTTAACAAAAGTTCTCTTTTCCAAAATGCAATAAATTTGGTATATATATATATATATATATATATATAACCAATCAAATATTTTGTTTTAGCTTCTGCTTCAGTGGATACAGCAAACAGTTTTCTTCTGGGGGCACTTTTCTGGCGATTTTCAATGGGTGCCGGCAGCGCACTTGACACTCTCTCGGGCGCGATACCATTAATCACCTGGTGGGAGGAGGAGACAGTGCCTCCATTGTGCGTGACATCAGGCGCCGGCTCGTGCCAAAAACCTCGAAATAGATTCGCAGAAATGAGCAAGAAGCCCACCTACACGAAGAGGTATCGCTCGAGCTGATATTGTAAACTCAATTCAGAAAGAAATTAAGTAATGCACAACTCTTTAAAAAAAACTATAATTTTAAAAACTTCTCCTGTTAGATGGTGAAGATCTTTACAGATTTCGTACTTGCGGGCTTGAAAATTGCACCGTCAAATATTTAATATTTAAACTCAAATTAATGAATTTTTCCCATGTTTATTCTTTTCAATATTTACAAGAAAGTAATGTTTAAACGAAAAAATGCTCCGAGCAACATTTGACTGAAAAATGCACCGAGTAAAATTTATATGAAAGATACATGATCGAATGAAAATTACCGCATATACCATATGTTTTTAAGACTATTTTTAGTATTAAATCTCATTGAATCACGTTTTGTCTGCTTCCTTATTGGCAAAATATAACTGAAAATAAATGCCATTCTGCTCTTATTATAAGTAAATACTTTATCTATTTGAAATTTAGAACAATTAATAGGAATTTCTTTAATTGATTTTTTTTTTTTTCGCATTAGTTGGTGCTTATATATCCTTAGTTTGGTGCCTATATTTCCCAAACTATCAGTACTGTTGAAATTTTAGACTACAAAATGAGGAGAACCTAGTCAATAGGAGGATCCTCCCATTCTTGAAACTGGATTAAACTCAGATGATGACTTTATTTGTCACATCAGTGGGCTAGTGATTAAGAGTACAGCGTGTAGAGACCAATTTCGAATCCATTGGTTGCACTTTCAGGAATAAGAATACTCGATGGAGTTTGCGGCAGCGTATTTTGATGGTCAAGCTGTCTGCTGATATTACTATATCAGCAGACAGACTTGGCAAGAAATATGAATTAGAAAATTATATTTATGATTCTAACGTGCAATGCGAATGATAATAAAAGCCTATGAATGCATAATAAAATCCTATGAACTATAGTTCTAACAAGGTATATTTTCGATATCACTGTTCATTTGTGATATTGTACATGTAGTAGCAATCCTCCTATCGCGATTTTATGCTTTTTTATGCAGAGATTTGAAGAGGTTTAGTTCAGTTTGTCTCTCTACGTTAATTTTTTTGTATATTTTAGGTTAATTAGACCGAGAACTGCAGTTTAACGTGGATTCCGAACCCCCAACACCACTACACTACACTATACCACATCACACCACACCACTGTGGCTAGAGCAGCTGAGTTGTCTTTATATAATTTAGGAATGATGTGGGCAAGAAGTCTGATTGGTCTCTGTGACGTTCTACGGTCATATGAGACTGGGAGCTACGTCTTAAAATGGATTCCGAACCACTACAAACATCCATGCCCCCGTCAGGATTCGAACCTGAGGCCTATAGTACCAACGGCCAGAGCGCTAGCCAATTGACCATCAGGCTCCCATTTGATATATCCAGCGATATATCGTGTACTGATCTCGAAATTTACAATGAAGACTCAGAGATTCTAATGTACCATTCGAATGGCTGTTATAGGAATTCATGTATCAATTTGAAGAAATAAAAAGTAGAATAAAAGCTTATCGATAGTAATATTAACAACGCAGATTTTTGGTTTTAGTAAAAACGAAAAAATCTAAATCTTTTAAGGGTTTATACAAGTTTTATAAACCCGTATTATCAGTTTCGTGAATAAGAAAAACATTTAGTCGCTGACATTTTCAAGCGCGAGGACTATTTTCTTAAGAAAAACATGGCCCGGCTGCACACGCCAAAATAGACCGGAAGCAATGAGGTTCGGATTGCCAATTTCTCGAAGGTTTGTCATTCCGAGTGCGAATAACCGATTACACGCGGACAGAGGCGGTTATTTAAATCCGCTAAGAAAGCATCTCGCGACTTGCTTGCCAAGTAAAGCACAGAACTTTAATAAGAAATGTAGCCAAACCGATAATCTTTTGGCGTCTTAAAAGAATCAATTGGCGATATTCAGCAGAATCACAATTGGTTCAACAACAAATTGGCGATATTCAGCAGAATCTCAGTTGGTTCAACTGCCATATGGAAGAAGACTTTTCAAGAATGTCTGCAGTGTTAATATTAATAATCACATTTTGTTTGATGCCAGTCTTCAATTTAACATTAAACTAAGTAGTTACGGTAAAATTTACAGCAAAAACAAATTGGCTGATAAAGAATAATAGTGAAAATTATCACTGAAATTGCTAAAAAAAAAAATCGACGGTAACGCCACTTCACTGAATCTATAGTAAAAAAAAATGTAACTTTAAATACAATTGTTTAAATCACACCATTAACATTTAAATTGTTAAAGATGAACAAATATTTAAACTTTAGTTTATTCGCTGTCTTTGTTAAATGAAAATGAGATTTGGTTTGCCGCTCTACAGTCATTTTGTGCACACGGTGCTACGGTCCTTTTCTAATTAGCCTAAATTAGATCGGAACCTACAGTTTAACGTGTATTCCGAACCACCAACAAACATCCACGCCACCGCCAGAATTCGAACCTAAAACCTGTGATGGCAAAGGCCAGAGCTCTATCCGATTAGCCATCAGGCCGCGTCTGATTATAAATATTATAATTAATATTATTATAAATCAGATATTTATCTGATTATAAAAGCTAATAAACCAATAAATATAGCTATTGATCAAATGATTGTAAGCGATGATCGATATGGCTCCGATTTCTTTTGTACTTTTTTTTTGCTCTATACTTTACATCTAATATCAGTAGCTAATCACTATCTTCCGATACGAAAATGTTGAGGAACATGATTGAAAACATGTGCAAAATGTCTCGCTTCATTAGTCAGGTTATCTGGTAGAAGGATTTAAAGGTTTACTCTCATACGACACGCAAAGGGAGGAGGGAGTAGTTATCCCGAAAAAATCCTTCTGAAGGTAAAGTAATTCCTTACACTCATAATGTATCGGTAGGCTGTTTGTGGTATAAATAAGTTGAACACGAAGCTTATCGATATTTAAAAGAAATAAATATTAGTTGCTGTTATTTATGGAGTTCCTTTATATTTGAATGGTAACTACGAAGCGTTCTTATGATCTAATCAGTGGACAATTAGGTATTTTTTTTTTTTACTTTGATAAAAAAAAAAAAGCTTACTAAGTTGTAATTATTTACTTATAGAGGAAAAAAAAATTGGATAAATCAAAATAAGACACTCAATAAGCAAACATACACCACATCCAAATAATTTATTTGAAATTATAGGCATTAATATTTTTATGAATATCATTTTTGAAGATGATTTCAGAGCCCCAAATAACCCGGCTACCAACTTTAATGATAGTATCTAACAGATCTTTAACATGCAAGAATTTAGGCGTCAAGTATAGCAGATATTTAGAAATTTAGTTGATGGAAGATTCGAGCTGTATAGTATAAAAATTATAATAACTACTGCCAAAATGTTTTAGCTTGACAGAAAAATCGACGAATATAGCTTAAAGAACGAGATTCTCAGTCCATCCATATCTATTAGTTCCGTAATAACACTTTCCCATCTTATTCCTGTCACCATACCTAAAAATTGATTTCCGTTGTTATTTATTCCTGTTTATCGGCTTTAAAAATAAACACAAACAGCCATAAATTTCTGTGCTGTCCTTGAAAAGTCGACATCCACAACCCGGAATCAGGCAAGGCTCCAGTAACACGGTTTTCAAGCGTTAAAAACCGGCTATCTTGGGTTTGGTTCGTAGATCGTTTCGGTTAAAAAGCCATCTCCATCAAAATGTAACACGACATCGCAGTTTTTCACGTTTTCAAGACGTCTGCCCAGGAACGCTTTTGTTTATGTCTATAGTTTGTCTGCTGCTGTCCTGTTGCCAAATTCAGCACAGAAATATACTTGTTGGAGCAAAATTCAGCTTCTCCTACACTGTGTGTCCCGGATATCTCGGTAAGTTAGGACTTAGGAAATTCTTATGCTGATAGTGAAATGAGAGAAAGTAGGCGTATTTTCTTTTTTTTTTTACTATGTGTGTTTTTAAGAATATAAGTTTAGGTAGGATATATCCGTCAGTGGGTAAAGCTAGGTTTTATGGCTTGAGCTATGCAAAAGACGTTCAAGGTTTACCCAGTTTTTGGTTGCGAGCACTAGGTAAACGACGATTTCAAAGTAATAAACAAACATGATGTAAATTTAAACTCTCGTTCTTTATTGAATCCCTTACTATTCTATAGTATTTTTACATTACTTGAAAGTTAATAAAAATTATTTTTTTTAAATAATCAATTTATTTTATTCAAATTCAGACAGAACAGTGAAATATTGCAAAAACTAAATTTTTTCCAAAATTTTTCCAATATTAAAATTAAAAAATGTTTGAATCATCTCTTTTTAATATTTTTTGTTGCTTTGTAAAAATGATAGAACAAACTAGAAGCTGACCAAGAGAAATATTGCATTTTCTGAAGACTGTTTCCTTTTCATTTGTTTTTCAGCTGAATAAAGGATATTAAAATAACAGTTATTAATATTTAGTAAATAATTATTGAAATAACATTTACATTGAAATTCAAGTCCAATACGTTAAGAAAACTAAATTCTTGTCATACTAAGGTTTTCGGTTTTGTCGCTCTAAAGTCATTTTGTGTGCACTTTAGGCTAATAAGACCGGGACCTACAGTTTAGCGTTATTCCGAACCATTCACAAACATCCATGCCACCGCTAGAATTCGAATCTGAAACCTATGGTACCAAAGGCTAGAGCTCTAGCCATTTGGCCATCAGGCCGCTGCCATACTAAGGAGCTTTGCAAAACATTTATGAGAATGATACACTTTCTTTTAGAAATTCTAATCTGAAACGTGCTTTGATATATCTTAGCATATCTAGTACAGGAAACATTAAATTTGCATGCATTAAAAATATGTCATTCCTATTTTTGGCAATAGCCTTTCATGAAAACAAAATATAGATTGTTAGTAAGATTATTAGAATAAATTAAAAGTTATTATTTCTTCATTAAACTACAACATGACAAGTATTTAACTTACCACAAAAATGCCATACAATCTATAAGCCAATAAGCCGACTTAGAATTGTATTTTATTTTATTTTTTATTTTTTTTTGCTTCTTTCAAAATGTGATGAAAATGAAATCACTCCTCCGAAAATATATTTTTATTCTAATTTTTATTTCATGGCAAATTTATGAATGAAAAGAAGTATTAACTAAAATTTAAATGGGTTTAATCATCTGTAAATAAAATCAAGATCTTTTTAAAGTCAACATCCCCCATTTCGTTCGTGATGCATGTTTGGTTTGCATTATTTAATCATAGCATTGCGTAAAATTATATTCATCCTATTTTATTCCCTTGAGTATTGAAATTGTAAAAATCTGATTAAAGTAATCTTGATTGATGATGCTCGATTAAAATAGTCATCCTATGAATAAAATAAATTCTCTCAATTTTATAAGAATTTAAAAAAGCGTATCGCATATTTTATTTGGAGATAAATAATATTCTAGTTGAAAGTTATTAGGAAATTTTTGGCAGTTTATATTATTTTTTTTTTTAATTCCTTTTGGTTAAAAAGGTCAAATTCCTCAGTTTTATGTTTTAGTCTAAAATATTCACTTTTTTTTTTATAACTAAAATTTATTACTGAATAATAAATTAATAAAAGCATTAATCTTAAAATAAAATGAATGAAGTGTGTCAAATGAAATATTTTCAGCTATAAATTTAATGTTAAACATTTAAATCGAATTTTTTTTCACGATTAATGACATTCAGATTTCGTTAAATTCTTTGAAAAAAATTTAACTTCTTGGGATCTTTGCCCATCCTTTTAAAAGTCGGGTTTTTTTGCGAGGGACAAATTCAGTACATGAAGAAAGAGAGAACTAAACATTTAAAAATAAATATTTTAGATAAATGCAAAAATAAGTTAACAAAAATAAAATAGTAATAAATAAAAACAAAAGCTTATTTTGTACATACATAGATTAAAAAATAGAAAATGGCATAAATATTTTAATGCCACATGTTTATTTTAATTTTTTTAAGTCTAAGATCTCGTATCCAAAACAGTGGATAAACAAAATGAATAATTTTTTTTTTTATGTAAACCTTCAGAAACAAAATAAATGTTTTATCTCGGATTTAGCAAAGAATTCGTTACAAAAACCATGGCGGTATTTTGCAATCCCATTTATTTTTATTACTATTATGTGATATATTTTTGTTTTACATGCCAGACTGCTGTAACCACAAGATCCTCAATATTACTTTAAAAATAAGTTAAACTTGCGAAATTCAATTTCATTTTTAGGAATGAAACCAGGAAATCATGCAAAGCACGAAAGGCAATTTTTTTAAATTAGTCTTTTGTCAAACTGATCCATTTACAAACATTCAGCTTTTATAAAAGCAAAACCATACAATAAAAATGCATAGAAGAAAAATCTTGCGGATTAAACCATCAAAACCACTTACTTAACATTGCTCGCCAACTGGAATTCATTTCTTTACAACGCTGTTCTAATCAACCAGTTTTTGTTGCAGCATCTTCGAACGGGGTGGAGGACCGGATGTTCAAACGGTTTTTAATTGGTGTGCAACGGTGCGGATGAATTCTTGTATCGTTTGGGAAATTATCTGTTTGGTCGAAGACCAAAGCCTTAATTAGTAACGATATCTTATCGGATGCCACCGAATAAAAAAGACAAAAGTAAAATTAATAGAAAAGTATTGCTGATGTTTCTTTGTTTCCACGACCAAGCTCTGCCTTTTGCAGAAAGGATGATTCCAGACATGATACCGTCACAGAACGATGAGATATCGAAATGATACACTTGTCGACGCGGAATTTTAAGTCAGATGTGTTTTTACAGCCGTGTAATTGATTTTTTGTTTTACCATCAACATTTTAATCACGGAGTCATTAAGACAATAGCGGAACTAGTACGAATCGAAAGAAAGCTCGAATTGAGATGTATTAGTTCAACACTGCAAAATTTTTAATTGTTTTTACATTGCTAATTGAAAAATTAACTTAATTTAATCGATCGTACAATTCAATTCCTTTGTCTGTACAATTCGTTCGTTCATTCATTAATTTTATTCATTCGACCTTTTCTTTTGAAGAAAACATTAAACAAGGAAGTAACTTTTAATGAGGGATAATGTCCTTGTTAAACATGGCATTTGCTTTAGTAAGTTGAGTTTTGTATACATAAAGTAAAAGAAAATTTTCATTCAACATCTTAATTTTCATATGTACAAATATCCGATTTTCTCACAAGCAGCAGCGCATAC
>BPLR01019219.1:0-16868 GCA_021605095.1 Caerostris extrusa | reverse complement strand
TTTTCCACGCGCTTTTATTAAATTCCTTTCATGAGGGTTTTTAATAAAATCGTTTGGAATTCTATAGTTTATTTTTTTATTTATCTATTTTTATTTTTCAGTTTTGAATGATAACTGATGAACGTAATTTATTTGCCTGGATATGATTTATGAATGCCTGAATATATTTTTTTCTTTCGTTCTTAAAATTGTTGTAATGAGTTGTGTTTTTTTAATATTGAATTCTAAATTTTGCGGGTACCTGTATATCAGCAAGTCGATTAAATTTTTTCTTTTTTAAATATTATTATTTATGTAATTTAATTTGATTGTGTTGAAAATTAGCAAGCGGATGGATTCAAACAGAGAAAAAGTAACAGGGGAGAAAAGTAATTCCGGTTGAATTTTAATTACGATAAGATTATTTAAATTTTTAATAATTAACATTTTAAACTACATAATATCGAAGGAAATAAAATAGATGAAAAAAATTTAACAATATTGTTTAATTTAAAATTGCTTTTGTTAGTCAGATTGCTGCGCATATCTAACTAGCATCCCCAACACATAATCGATCTATCATTTCCGCCTTTAAACTGATGTTTACCTTTTTACACAATTATTGGTCGTATATATAACAGTTTAAATTTTCCGCAGATATTTTGAAGAAACTATTTTCTCTTATAGAAATACTTGTAATATACTATTGTAAAGAATCTTCATTATTTATATTTGAAATGATACTTATCTTTACATATAATTTTGCACATGTTTACTGAACTCCTAAATGGCTGGACCGATTTTGATGAAATTTTTTTGTGTATTTGAGTATGTCCCTGATGATTTAGATTCACAATTGGACCCGGTAGGCGCTGCAATTCATATGTTGACCTATGCACATATAATGGAACATGGAGAATATATTCGCGATATGTAATTTTCAGCAATGCATTTTTTTTGGCAGGACAACCTATGCCGGGTTCTGCTAGTTTTAAAAATAAATAAATTTACTATTAGTCGTTGCACCGACATGTGACAGCAAACTTTATTACAAAAAACAGGTCTCAATGCTTTTGAACCGCAAAACTATTCTCACACGTCTTTTAAACTTGGGTAACTCCAATGTTAATCTGATTTCATCTGGATAATGAAACGAAAAAAGGTTTACCCAATGGAACAACAGAAATAAAAGAATAAAGTCCAAGAACATCAATGTAGGGTCTTCAGGGTGGTCAAAGTTAAACTCGTCATGGAAGAATAGTGGGCATCCCCTCATTGTCTGGGGTTCCTTTGTCGCTACGGTAATTTTTTGACCGATGGAAGGCTTTGACAGACGGTGACGGGGTTTAGAACGACTTGAGGTTTTTGCAGTTCTTGTTTTTCGAACTCTTCAAGAAGGAGGTACCAAACGTCCTTTTTGTCCCTAGTCTTCTTCCTTCATGCTCTTCAGGGGACTCTGGAAAGTGCTGGTTTGAGGATTGGCAGGCGGTCTGAAAAAGGAAACAGCATCTCCTGTCCTCAAACCTTCAGTCACTAAGGCACATTTGGTCAGAAGCCTTCCACGTGTGATGATGATGCACTATAATTCGCCAATCTCCCCTCCTCTAATCAGAATGTCGTCCAAAACTACAGGTTGACCATGATTTGTTCCACACTCGATGAATTGTTGATGGTGGCGAAATAAGCTTGCTTGGTGGGCTCAAGAATGTCCGGTGGCGTGTTCTGCATAACCCCAGCTCAATAGAACTGGGCCATAAAGATTTGATATTGTCAGTCTGGTTTCATGTCTTGGACGTCTTTGATATGGAGTTGGCTGCTTCTAGGATGTCATCCAGCTGCTGCAGTTGGAAAGGTGACGACACGGATACCACCTCTTGGGTGGCAGTCCAGTGAGGGTCGTCGTGGTCGTGGTTCTTTCAGCCAGATAATCAAAAGGTCCCATTCCGGTAGCCCTTTCAACGCCTTGGAGACAATGAAGAGGCGAACTCTGGTGGTGAAATGGTAATTCCGGACTTTATAATGCAGCTGCAGCAGCTGATTTGACAACCAGCAAATGGTAATCCACCTCCTTTATAATCTTTCGGGGCACGATTTGAAATCTAAGTTTCCGGAGTATATCAACATACAACGTCCACAAAATGGTACAAATTCCAGAAGTACTTTACTGCTGAGATAAGAGTCACTCACGATTTCTGGTTTCAAAAACCTATTGAATGTCTAAAAACAGGATAGAAAAAAAAAAAAAATATTATAATATTTTTAAAAATTAAAAACTAAATTGTTACATATTTTATGATTAAAAAATTTTTTTAATGAACCCATAATCATAAAATATTTAAACCATATAAAAATTTACAATTAATTTTTTAATATGAATTAAAAAAAACTTTAATAACGTTGAGGTTAATTCTAAATTTATTTTTTTTTCATTTTGACGATATATTGTTGTTGTGTCTAATCCTCAGTTATCTGCGCAGCCCTTGAATAATTTACTCCATGGTGAAGGGAACAAGGGGCAACTTCTGAGTGATGGAACACGCTGTAGGTAGAAGTCTGACTTGAGTACATAATTTTGAGTAAAATAATTTTTTGAAAATTAATTTGATTAGTTAAGATAATAATTTTCCTCTTTTTGAGTATTAAACAATAGCATTGTACAAAATCAAATAGGTTTTTTTAGCTAATTAAAAATAGTTGAATATTAATAAATTTATTGTTAAAAACACTTTTGCGAAATAAACAATACTTATTTTTTAAACTATTTGAATTTTTTTTTTTTTTTATTATCCCACTTATAGACAGATATTTACACAAATTCCATGAATCCATGTATGGAAGAAGGGCGGGGATGGGCAGCTTCTTTGTTATGGAGCACCCGTAGGTAGAATTCTTATTTGGCTCCGATCGCTGAAGAAGAAGGGTAGTGCCACCTAGGAGAGCTTTCAGAGGAAACTACAGCGCATTTGCGTATCGTATGGGAGAAGACCTGGGAAAACTCCCATTAGGTAATCCAACTAACGAGGCTGGCGGCTGCCAGCGGATTGAACTTCCGCCCTAATGCTCACCAGTCTCGCGTTGCCACTGAGGCACAAATTCGGATAAGCTGATTAGTAGAAGTAATTCAATAATCCTATTTTGGTTATGGAGCCTGAATTGGCGAGTGGAGCGTTCTGGCACTCGGTACCACAGGTTTTGGGTTCGAGTCCTGACAGTGCCATGGATATTTGTAGTTTTTCGAATCCACTTTAAATCGCAGGTCCCAGTCTAACATGAGCGTTGCGGGGTATTGTTACTCCGCGTTCGTAGTTTATCTTCAAGCTACACGCACCTCCTGGGTAGTGCTAAGTGAGTAACGTCTGTGCAGCGCTTGCCTTAAGGCATCAAAACAATTGTCTAAGTGTTTGCCAGCTGCAGTAGAATAAATATAAAAAAATATTGTTTTATGATTTAAGTATAGGTTTAAAATCTCAGATGTTATTTAAGTACAAGTCAAAAGTTATTGAAATTTTAAAAACATTATATTAATAGAATTGTTTTTCAATTTTTAACCCTTCACTTATAAAATTACTATCAATATTAGATTTAACTTACTTTGGAAAGAACCGCTTCTATTCTTCATTCTTGGTTCCTGAAATAGAATTCAAAGAAAAAGTATCGGTTTTCTTATACTTTACAAATTAAATAAACACAATTTTTATTAATTAGTTACAGAAAGAGACATACAATCGAAAATTATTTACAATATTAAGTACTTGCAAAAACAGTATTGTTTTTTAAAAATATTTCAATTATTAGAAATCAATTTGTATAGTGGGTAATCGGTGAGATACGAATCATCACTTTTAATTCGGTGACGTCCGAATTAGAAGAGAATTATTAAGAACGAAACATAAGTGAGGTTCATAAATGAATCAATAAAGTATTAATTCTTGAATCAGTGAGTGCAAGTAATTTGCATGCTTCGGTATGTAATTAATTTAATCTGTCAGTTACGTATCATTAACGAATTAGTAGGTACGAATTATAACTAAATTAGTAAGGTACAAATTTTAACTAAATTAGTAAGGTACAATTTATAACTAAGTTAGTTAGGTACAAATTATATGTGAATCAATAAGGCATGAAACAATAAATCTGTGAGATATGCAAGTAATTTTCATACCTCGGTATGCAAGTGATTTAATCGGGCAGATACGAATCATTAATGAATTAGTGGTACAATTATAAAGGAATTAGTGAGGTACGAATTATAAACAAATTAGTAAGGTGCGAATCATAAGTGAGGTTCATAACTTCAATAAGGTCAATCCTTGAATCAGTGAGTGCAAGTAATTACCATACATAGGTATGCAAGTAATTTAATCGGTGAGATACGAATCATCAATAAATTAGTAAGGTACAATTATAAGTTAGATTCATAAATGAATCAATAAGGTACACATTATTAAATCAGTGAGGTATGTAATGTAATTTTAAATCACAAAATATACTCATAAAAAAGCGATTTAAAATCGCGGAGGCTATTTGTCGCTTTTTACAACTTACTTAATAGCTTTTATTTATACAGAATTTTGGTTTTGTGAGATTGATATTAAAAAGCAATTAAAGCTCAATCCAATAAAGAAAATCTAAATTGACTTTTTGATTTATAAGCTGTTCCATGAAATAAAAAAAAAATTATTATGACAAATTAACAATTTGCATTTTTGCTTTCTTCAGCTAAACTTTTTCCTCACCTTACAGTGATGTTGCCATTCCCGGATAATTAATTGGCAACTTTTAATTGCTTTTAATAAAAGTAATTATATGAGCATGATTTAATTTCGTTACAAGCTCGAATACATTTCGAATAAGTGAATTTATTTTATCGTTTGACTTGAAGCTTTCAGTGCGTTATCGATGTTGTTTTAATGAACCTTGAAATGGATTATTTTTTAGCTTTCAGATTTGAAAATGTCCTTTTTAATTTTAGAGCTCTTCTATTTAAATAAATCTGTGATTAACACTTCTAATAGTCATTTAATTTTCAATTTTAAGAATTTGGAAATATCTTTAAGAATATTTTTTTCACTAGGTGTTTTTTTTTTATCAATATTTGTAATATCTCTTTTTAAAGATCTGTAAAGACTATCGATGTAGATTAATGTTATCGAATGAGATTAAATGTTATTATTTTTAACTACGAACAAAAAAATTCAGAAATTTGAGAAGTTTAATGTCGCGTCCGTAGCATATGGGAGCATATTTATTTGGGTGTCATTTGCTTTCATTTGAATGCAGCATGAATTCGGCTTTTTATTAGAAATACGATTATTTAAAAAACAACATTAAAAAAAGTAGGAAAAGAAAAACCATTTAAGAATTGATAAACATTTACAGAAGTCGTCATCTTCTATTGTGTGTGAAGAAGAGCAAAAGAGTTTATGCCTAAATTTAAAATTGCAAGAAATATTAGAGCATTACTGTGCTGAGATTACATTGGATTTAATGATTGAAATAACTTAATACTTTCTACTTAGATAACAATGCAATGGGCACATTATCAATTAAAATGTAGTAGACTAGATTATCTGTGTTAATTGGCATCGACACTACTGTATTACTGAAAACTAGGTCTAAATAGACTTTTATAACAAATTAGATTAGGATGTAAATATTAACACTATCAAAGTATAATAAATATCAGTATAATAAGTTTATCATAAGTATAAGTGTATCAAATATCCTATCAAAGTATAATAAATATCCTAAAATCAAACTACATCAATTTAAGAAAAAACAAATAAATAAAATAATAAATAAAAAACGAGTACACATATAACCAACGCTGATGTACCATCTGAAAGAGGAATAAAATTTTCATTTTCAACATTTGAATCTTCTATTTAGTCAATGTCCTATAGCCTAACATATAAGACAACAGACGCGTGTTATCTTTTTCTGATCATGGCTGTGCCAACATTTAATAATATTTTGTATTTTTATTTCTATGAATTCTAGCACACGAGGACACACTGCTATGACGAACTACATGTAAAGTGCATTCAGAAGTCAAACCGACTAGAAAGATAGCAGATGTAAAAAAAAAAAAATGAAATGAAAAATCCAAAATAAAAACACTTAAATGGGCCATTAGGAAGTTTTAAGAACGGTAAAACAAAAAAAAAAAAATAAAAAGAAGTCATTCGAACTAACTTGTATAAGGTGTACTTAGTTTACTGAGACTAGGAATTTTGATACTCTACTGTACTTCCTGAAAAAGTAGTTATGTTTAAAATTACTGATTACTAAATAAAAAAGGAATTTATAATAGGCATTTTTCAACTTAACTTGGCTAAATCACAAAAATAGGGGGTCGTTGGGATTTCTTTACATTTTTAAGGCACCAACTGAGTTATCAGTTGCCAAATTTGGTAACCTTTTCGAGATTCTTTAATGTTTGCATTTCACTTAACTTACAGTTGCAACCCTTTACTTGGCGCACTTTGGTAAAAAATAATTTTTGATGCCAAATCCCAACTGCCACTGTTTACCCCTCAACTCTAGTTCAAATCGACTTTGAAACATTTCAGTTATGACTATAAAAATGTCGGTATAATTCAGGAAATTTAATTATTTTCAATAATTTTTAGATAATGTTTATTTAAAATTTTAGTATTTAATAAAAATAAATTTAGAATAAAGTGAAATGAACAATAAGTAAAAGTAGGAATGTGCATTAAAAATTATCGGTAAAGAATCAAATAAATAACATATTAATTACTCTTACATTTTCACTGCAGACTGTATAACACAGAAAAAGATAATGAAGCCCTTGAAAAAGAAAAAAAATTTAAAATTTAAATCAATAAAATAATATCTAAATTGAAATCTATAATACACAAAAATTAAATATGTTTGTAACAGACTTACAGCATATATAATTGATAGAATTAATACAATATTAAAAGAAGATATTTATTTAATTTGTTTAATCATAATTAAATCAATGTCTTTTTTTAAAATTATAAGTTCCTTTATTTATTACTTTAAACAGTCTACATTTTACTGTTTTTAAAAAGGATATAAATTATTTACAAAGAATTATATAGCTTGTACTTCTGTCTATCACTTCTATATATATTTCACGAATTTAATGTATGTGTCCCTATGCCAAATTTTTATTGCTTTAAAGTCAAATTTTATCATCTATTACGTCAAAAATGTACTGATAATTTACTTTTACGCCAAATATTATCAATGCCATATTAATGTATCTATATTTTTTGCTTAAACACCAAAATTTACCTCAGTAACACCGAAATTTTTCGCTATTAAGTTGAAATTATTCGACAATACACCAAAATTTATTGTTATTAGAAAATTTTTTGTAAGCTTTCTATGTAGAATTCGAATGATAAAACGATTGTTGTTGTTGTTATCGTGTCCATGGATTTAAAATATAATTTTTAAAGTTAGATCAAGATAAAACGCGTGAAATCTAGAATACTATACCTATGAGGGAGTCACAATCTTGCAACCCCGAATATTTCGCCAATTTCTTTTAGGGTTACTTTAATTAGAGAAATTTGTTATTTCTTCTTTCTCCGGACAATGTAATGACTATTTTAATGTTACTTTGGTAAAAATGTAGAATCTGTACCCTTTGCGCCAAATCCATTGTCAGAGTGCCAAATCGTCAAAGTAAACAAACATAATGGCTATCGAAGTTAGTTGTTGAGGTAAAAGCTATTTAGCCAAAATCCATTGCCAAAAATCACTATTACGTCAACAATAGTTGCAAAAATAGTTATTACGTGAAATTTTATTGCTTAAATTAATTTTAGCCAAATTTGATCATTTTAACTCGAAAATGCATCACTTTACCTCCAAATTTTATCACTAAACGAAATTTTAATCCTAAAATGCTTTTTACTCCAAATTTTTACTATTATCGGAAAAAGGTTTTCCTAAATTACCCCTAAGCCAAATTTTATCATTCTAACGCCCACATTACTAAGTGGAATTTTTGTTTTGCTAACTCACAAAATGTAACTTTTTATCAACGATATTAACCTCTATTACGCTAAATTTACGCCAAAATTATTCACTAATACACCAAATTATTTTGCTATTATGTCAAAAAAATTTTTATATTGTTTGCTATGCCGAATTCGAACGATAAAACAATATCATTAAAAAAAAAAAAAAAACCAGGGAATAACTTACATTTTACTCTGATATATCCTTTATTGGAGACGGAAATGTTTTTTTATTGCCTCACTAAAAACCCGTTCTTACATAACCATATCAAATGAACGAAGAAATATTTAAAAATATCACAAAAATGCAGAAAAATTTAATAAGTTAGAGAAGCGTTTTCGTCCGGGAAGTATCATTCTAAAATTAAAATGTAACATTTTCCCGCGCGAATTCAAATAACAGTTGCCATGAAATCTTAACAACTATGGCAACAGTATTGAAAATAAATGATTTATTTGACAATCAAATAGCTATTAATAAACTAAAAATCGTTCTGATTGTTTGTTTCAATATCAAAACAATTGTTTATATTATATATCAGATGCCTACATACTGTTATAAGAATATTCCTGCAATAATCTATATCTCGGAATAATTGTTTTAAAAGTATATTTTCAGTTCCTATTTATTTTTTAAATAAAAATTCTGCAAATAACAACAAAAGTAACCGTTGAAATCTAGAATGCTGTACCGCGAAAAAGTCGCCAATCTTGCAACCCCGGCATATTACACCAATGTTCCGTACAATTTCTTTAGGGTTATAATAGTTTAATTAGAAAAATTCGTTATGTTTCCTTCAATTCAGAATATAATGACAATTTTAATGTTATTTTGGGATTTTATTTTGCCGAATTTTTATTTAAAATAAATAGGAACAGAAAAATACACTTTTTTTAAAAATAATTATATTGTAGATTATTCCTAGAATATTCTTAGAACGGTATGTCGGACACTGTTGTCGATTTTTTGTTTGATTAATTTTTTATTTTTTACATTCTTTTATCTTTAGATTTGTTAACATTCTAATACGATTTACCTTATCAATCTACGTATTTGTTAACCTGATATTGCAATAATTTTCGTCTAACAAAATTATTGGAAAATAATAAAACCCTTAACTAGAGGTAAAAGTTAAAATTAATTAATTAATTTAATTAATAAACCTTTTTATAATTTTTGAAGAATTTTTTTATATGAAAATGCAAAAAACCATTGTAAATAAAATAATGTATCTTTTTATAGGGAACTTACCAATACGCCAGAACTAGACGAGAAAGCATACTTGTAGAGGTCGTCATCGAAGTTGATGTACATTATACTGAGACGGAAACCATAAGCAGGAACAAAATTATTATCAAAGATCTGTTGAGCAAACGTGACCTGCAAGTAAGGTATCAATATAATTATTACTTTTTAGTAATTACATGAAAATTTTGTTAACAATTTCTTTGTTATGAAAATTCGATCCTATATTTGCATACATTAAAGATAGAAATTTAATAAAATGTTTAAATAAATGTTTAAATAATTAAGATAATTTAATTTAATTACATGAGTCTTTAATATGTATTATATTTCTTTTCAAAAATTTTTAATAAATAAATTTAAAATTGATTTTCTTTTTATGGTTACATTTATCTGTTCCACTTTCAAGATTTTGATAAATTAACAGATAAATTTCTTTTACAGTAATCTTTCTATTTAGGCGGGTAATAGGTTCTATAAAAACAGCACTAAATGGAAACTTTAAAGCTATTAACGCCGTTTAAAATAAGGATTTATTACACACACTTTTAAATGTGCATATTTAGCTCTTACAGAAACAGAAAAAGGTTACCTTAAGACTCTCAGAAAATTAAGAAAAACAGCATCAATAGAAAAAAACGTCTTATTTGCTTTAATAAATAAATTTAACATTACTTTTATTTTTATAATTAAATTTATGTATTCCATCTGCATATTCTGATAAATTAATAGAGAAATTTCTCATACTAATTACTCTATTTATGTGAATAATTGTCAAAAAAAAACAACAACCCGTGAATGGAAACTGTTTAAATAAATGTATGCAAAGCCGTTTAAACAAAGGATCTGCTATACATTCACAACTATCTATTTAGATCTTATTGGGATAGAAAAAAACATTAACTAAATGTTTTTAAATATTAACACGACAACACCACCCTACTTTTGAATGTAACTAGCATTAATTTCTACAGTTAAATGCTACGTTTTCAAAATCAGTCTTGATAGATGGGTCTTCTATTGCTAAGGTTATTGTTGTAACAATAGCAAGTGATGTTGCAGTTGAATATTGATAACATGATCCAGAATTTACTGTCTTATTAATGGATGTCTGTCAAAATAGCATGAAAAATAAAAATCTACCAGATGGCCCACCCGATTTTATATCATCACATTCACACAAATTTTATTAGATGCCAGGTAGAATGTGGCGAAAGTGATTTTGAATCAGATCTTCACAAGAAAATTCCCATGCATGAATACGTTGAATAATTTTAAATGCACGTTTTGAAATCTATATAAGCAAATAAAACATCTGAAAAAGGTCCGGTGTGTGAATTCAACTTTTTCTTGCTTTGAAAACCAATTTCTAGCTGCATCGTGAAGTTTTGATTTATATACTTTCTGTGTGACTTTTTTACGCGGTTCCTTTTCACAAAATAAAAAATGATTTTTTTAAATGTGCTACAAACAGTATATTTTATAGATACTTAAAGACGTTTTAAGATAATTTTTTGTGATTTCTTTTTTTTTAAGTTGCTATTCCCTGCACAAAACAACTTTAAATTTAAACATTTCGTTAATATGCTTTGCTGTAACCATATATCAAAGCTCTATGTTGGTTTATTCCAACTACATGCTGGGGCTTGATGGCCGAGTGACGAACGCTCTGGTTGGGTTCAAGTCCCGGCGACGCCATAAGTGTTTGTAGTGGTTCAAAATCCATTTTTAAAAATCTATAGGACACGATCTAATATGACTGTAGAACGTTTAACATAGGGCGGACAGCCCCACCCCGAAAAAGAAAAAAATATCTCCTGTCTCGAAATCTGCCAATAGCAGACGGCTCATTTTACTATGGGCTGTTGCTCCAATGATGATGATGATGAATAAAAATTTAGTCCCTAATTGCACCAAATTTTTTAAATTAAATTCGTTATATATTTTTTTAAATTTAAATTTAAATTTTTATTTTACTTATATTTTTTATTTTTCAGAACACCTTTTTCAAATTTTTGGAAACATTATTTTATTACCTTTACTAACATTTTAAGTAGTCAATTATTAAATTGTGATTACATCATCATCAGTGGTGCAACAGCTTCATAGTGGGCCAAGCCGTCTGCCGACGACAGATTCCGGAAACATCCTCTTCCTTTACGGGGTAAGGTTGTCAGCCCCTACGCTCTACAGCCATACACCGGGAACTTCGGTTTGAAGAGGATTCGAACCACTACAAACATTTATGGCACCTCCAGGACTCGAACCCGAAACCTGTGGCATCGAGCGCCAGAGCGTATGTCTCTCGACATAAGGTCCCAAATTATGATTTAAATATATGAATTAAGATGAGGAGGTTAAGGTGTTTAACCATTTGTATTTCTTAATCTGTACGCCAGTTGCTAGTTACATGTTATACAATTAAAACCTCAAGAGTGGAATATTAAAATGATTATTTAAATAAACAAATTAAATTAATTAAATGATTAAATCGATTAATTAAATCAATCAATTAATTAATTAATTTAATTAATTCTTTTTGGCCCTATCCCCTGCACAAAACAGGTTTGAAAATTCTGACATTTAGTTAATATGCTTTGCTGTAATCCTATTCTATTGCTGCTATCCAAAATTCTATTTCAGCTTATTACAGTTACGTGTTATACAATTTTGATCTCAGGAGGGGAATATTAAAAGATTAATTAAATACAAATAATTAAATTAACTGATTGATATTGATTCCTTAAATTGACAGATTAAATTATTTGATTAATTAATTAAATTTAATTAATTCTTTTTTCGGACTTTTCCCCAAACACAAAAATAGGCTTGAATACACTGACATTTAGTTAATATGATTTGCTGCAATCATATACCTAAATTCTATTTCAGTTTATTCATTTACACGCTATACAGTTAGGACCTTCAATGTAGTATATTAAAATTATTAATTAAACAAAAATAATTAAAGTTATTGATTGATTATTTAAATTGATAGATTTATTTAAATGATTGATTAAGTATATTGATTTAATTCTTTTTTTCAATCCCTTATCCGCACAAAAAATAGGTTTGTATATATATATATACATTTAGTTAATATACTTTGTCGTAACCCTATACCAAAATTCAATTTCCGTTTATTCCGGTTACAGTTAGGACGTCACAATATTAAAATGAAGGTAACGAACTCCAAGTAAATCCCTGTTATTGGCAAAGGGAATTTTAGATGGTGCATTGCTGTTCTGACTTACTGTCTTCATACAGAATAGAATTTGAAAGAGCGAATGCCAACCCTCCTTTGTCCAGACCTTCACAAACTTTGAAAGGCAGGCGAACGAATGCAAAGTTTAACTCCGAAGAATGGAATAAAATCATATTATTTCGAATGTTTCCAGCAACATTTCATGCTTTAAATAAAGGCGTTGTAGCAATGCAGCATACACAAACTGCTTAAGGAATCGTGGTGACTATTTCCATAAGACATTTGATGCGAAGGCGATGCAGGAAGGAGAAATGTGTGTATATGATTTAGTGTTGGATTTTGAAAGGGTATTTATAAAAGGAAATACGAATTAATTAATATAAACTTTGTTATATTGTTGTCCCCCTATATAACAATAGTTTGATTCAATAGTCTTACTGAAAATATTACTTATACCACATCGTTATGAACGAGGCTTTTATTTTATATTTAATTATTCATTTTATTTCTATTGTGGAGACATTTGCTTGGTCAAGCATTGATTCATGGTCCCATAAAACTTGTGGACCATTTTGCAATGAGATGGTCAGTTATCGAAGAATTTTGATACCATCGTAATCCGTAACTCCACCAGTTTTGATTTTTTATAGGGGGCCAAAGACTACTGATAGAGAAATAAATTCTTATTCAATTCCTTCTATTAGCTCACACTCTCCCTATATAAATCTTGTTCAAATTTTCAATCGTTCATAAAATACTTTTTATTCATCCACTCAACTTCAAATACCTTTTTTTTTAACTTGTAGTGGAGGACACTGGATGTGAATACAGTTTTTTTCAAATATTAATTCAGTAATTAAATTTAATTAATTAATTTTAGTTTTTTTTAGATTTAAGTTGCATGTATCTACCAATAGATGGCACCAGATAAACTAAAAAACGATTGACAATTATTTATAAAGGACTTTCTGCAATAGAGTGAAAAAAAGTAGGAATTGACTTAAAATTTTTTTTTTTTATATTACTTGTTTCGAATCCAGTGAGTGGACTCTTTGGCCTATGGAAATTTTGTATTCATTTCTGTCATAAAATCTATTCACTTCGCTTATCAAGCTACAAGATATTGACAAGATATGTTAGGCTTTCCAGACCCACCGAAAATATAGTTATTAACACACTACAGCAATGGATCTTAAAATATGAAACTTGAACAGTTTAAATTGACACGAGTGGCTAAATAAGAAACAAGTAATATAAAAAAAATTAAAAAAAATTCCTACTTTTTTTTTTGCACTATAAATAATTTTCATTCATTTTTTTAAGTTTATCTGGCGCATTTTTGGTAGATATATGCCACTTAAATCTAAAAAAAACTAAAATTAATTAATTAAATTTAATTACTGAATTAATATTTGAAAAAAAGCTGTATTAACATCAAGTGTCATCCACTACAAGTTAAAAATGTATTTGAACTTGAGTGGATGAATAAAAAGTGTTTTATGCACGATTCAAGATTTGAACAAGATATATATATAGGGAGAGTGTGAGCTAATAGAAGGAATTGAAAAAGAAGGGGTGGGGGTGACTTATTTCTTAGGGATAAAAATTAAATCACTTTAAAACCATAGGCCCCGGTCTAATAGGATCGTAGAGGGTTGTGGGGGTAGTGTTACTCGTCCGTAGCATATCTTCAAGCTAAATGTGCTCTCAGGGTAGTGCTAAATGAGTAACGTCAGGGTGCAGTCTTTGGTTACGGCATTAAGATCTCTCCGTATTGCCAGCTGCATTAGAAAAAAAAAAATCGGTGTGTCTATGTATGAAACGAACAACCTATTGGTTTCTGGGTGGACCTTTATAGCCAAATATTTTATTTTGTCCGCCGCAATGAATTATTTTTTTTTTAAACATTGGTGGGCCTATGTATGCTCCGAACAACTCATTGATAGTATCATTAGCTTCTTGGAGGAATTTTAGGGGAAAGTCTTCTAACTTGCATATCGTATGGGAGAAATCGCCAAAAAATGTGCCCCAGGCATCCTGGTTATTAATGCGAGACGCTGCCGGTCATTGTAAAAAAATTATCAAGTCGTCTCCTCGTTTCTGAAAGCAGTAACTAGAATGTGTGCCCCGAGTGGAATCAACCACAGTTTTTTTGGCTTCTGACTGGTTTGTCATAAAAGAATTTAAAAATTTGAAGAAAGGTTAAGCATTATTTCCCACTGAATTAATGAAGGGCGTTAAAAACAAACATTGATAATCGTCATAAATTATCTAACTACATTTTTTTATTATTGTATTTTGTAATGTAAAGAGAGAACTATTATTTTAAAACCACAAATTTATCTTTTGCATTTACTTCAATATCAAGAACAAACAACTTAAAGAAGAAAGACAAGCAAACAGATAAAAAAAAAAAATCAAAGTTCATGTTATATACTCTGCATGGCATGTAGTTTTAAATTTTTATGGTTATTCATTTTATTCGATATCTTAGCCTATTTAACTTTTGCCTAGAGCTAATCAATAACATGTGGTAACGACCTAAGACTGGACAAAAAATCACGTCAGAAGTTAACGAAGCATTTGATTTAAAACTGTATGCTAATTTCATAGTGTTAAAAATGTCTGCAAAAGATTTATTAGCTTTTAATTAATAATCAATCAAGCCTATTTAAAATTCTTTTCGAAAAGAGTTTACTCACGCATAAATTAAAAATACAGGAATAATTTTAGCGTAGAATTTTTTTTTTTTTTGAAGTTGAAAAGTTTATGCTTTTGAATTTATTCAGTTGAATGCATTTATTAATAATTATTTTTTTTTATTCATCAGTAATTGGAAAATTACCTGTTCACACTTTTGAATGTTTCGTGGTCTCAAGTTTCTTGTGCACTTTGAGTTCAGATTTGACCGTAGTTACCAACATTACTTGAAGCTGCAATGAAAAAAGAATAACGTTAAAAATTATCATGAAACAAACAAAAAATACATAATTGTAATCGTCTGGCTGATATACAGGTCACACATAAAATTTAGAATTATATTAATAATAAAACGCATAAGAATAATCTTAAAAAATAAAAATCACAGAATTCCAAACAATTTTTTCCTTGAAAAATCTCATTTTTATTTTGGAATAATACTGTCTTTACTTTCATCAGACGATCTTTTAAAACAATTGTTTTAAAAGGTCGTCTGGTGAAATTAATTAAAAATTATTTTCCTTTAAATTTTTATTTTTTATTTTTTTCACCTGAATTAATAAATATATTTCCCGAATTTTTTTACAGTTTTTAATTATTTTTCGTCCTAAACTACTTAATAAATATTCAGTTATTTTGTAAATAAATATAATGTCTATAAAAAGAAAACTAGTGAAAGAATTAAATAAAAAAGATCGGGAAAATAAATAAAAAAAAGAATAACTTTGAATAAACCTGCCTTTTAGCTTTCTTCACCGGACGATTTTTTTAAAACTATTGTTTTGAAAGATCGTCTGGTGAAAATTTAAAATTAATATTAAATTTTTCTTTCACCTAAATTAATAATATTTTACAGATTTAATTAATTTTTTCATCCTAAGTTATTCAATAAGCACTCAATTATTTCTGTAAATAAATATAAAAATATCATTTGGTTTTAAAGATCATCTAGTGAAAATAATTTAAAAAAATTAATATTAAAATTAATTATTTACAGATTTCAGTAATTTTTTTTTGAAATTATTTAATAAATATTCAATGTATTTTTATAAAAACCTTTATAATCAAAACGTTAAAAATAAATCCAAGAGTAAACAGGTTTAAAACCTCTTTTCGACAATATCAATAATTTTTATGTTATCACCTCAAATGATAATGATATAATCTGAAGTTTTATTTGAGTATGGGAAAAATTCCTTAAAAATGATCTGAAATAATATAAAAAGGAAAGATAATTGGAAGAAATGTTCAATCGATATATTTTTATGTTGTAATATCGGTGAAAACCTCATTTTCCCCTCATAGTAAATGAATAATATATGCTTAGTATATGGGCCTTAAAACTCCCAAAAAGGCAGCTTCTTCACTGACTATTTTTTAAATTTGTAGTTCTTTTAAGTCCCTATAGTTCATTTTGATTTGCCGTGGCTTTCAAATATATATTAATAATTCAATTGCCTAATAGTGTCTAAGTATTAGTTTATGTTAATAAAAGCTAATTTAACTAATACTGAAAATTTTCTGCCTGAATTGGGTAGTGATTCTTATAGTATTTTGAAATTCAATGTTTCTTCATGAAGTTCCAGAGTTATTAAATTTTGTTATATTCCCGTCGTTATTGAATTTGAAGGCTCTTGCCGGGATTCTAAACTTTAAGGTTTCGATTTCAACAAGTGTTTTTCCGCGCCAAATGGAATTGCCAAAACCGTAGTATTTT
>BPLR01019218.1:0-73731 GCA_021605095.1 Caerostris extrusa | reverse complement strand
AGTTACGTATTGCTGTAACACTACTCCCGCAACGCTCTACAATCATGTTAGACCGGGACCTACGGTTTTAAAATGGATTCCGAACTACTATAAACATTCATGGTACCGCCGGGGACTCGAACCCGAAATCTGTGGTACCAAGAGCCTGAATGCTAGCCACTCGGCCATTCACACAAAGGAGTTCAACAAAGTTGACCGAAGCCATTGAATTAAGAATTCTTATACAATTGTCTAAGCGTTTACCACCTGCATTAGAAAAAAAATAATAAACCCATCACTCAAATTTGACAGCAGGCGAATTTTATTGTGGATAGTTATATTATAGGCAATGAGTGTTTTGTTCTAATGAGAACATCCTATCACACAAATCTGATTGCAGATATTCGGTATCAAGTATAATGAGGAAATTAGCTAACGTGTGAGACCTTCACAGGTCAAAACAACTACAGATTGAATATGAATTATACCATGAGTTGTTCCATCGCGATTTGTGATAGTCCACAAGTTGAGAAATGCCTACTTTAATGAGAAGAGAGGGAAGCTGACCCCCTTTGTTGACGAATTGTCTTAAAAGAGTTTTTTTTGGTGAAGAAAGAGAGAGAGAGGTGAAGAGAGAGAGAGGAGAGAGAGAGAGAGAGAGAGAGAGAGAGAGAGAGAGAGAGAGAGAGAGAGAGAGAGAGAGAGAGAGAGAGAGAGAGAGAGAGAGTTCTGTGATGAGTCAATCAGAAGTGCATTTTTTCCTCTAGAACTGCTGAATAGGCCCGAGTTTTCCGCCTATTTTTAAAGTGAGCCCCTTGTGGTTTCAGTGAATCACGCCGTGTGATAGCTAACGTTTGCTACAGACCGGTATATATATATATATATATATATATAATATTTGTAAATAAAAATTAAAGTGTTCCCATGAACCTGAAAGGGACCCTCTTCTTGAAGCCGTTATATGTCTAGTGTAGGGCGAGTCGTTATACCCACCAATCGTTAGTGGAGTTTCAATTCTTAATAATATGCAGTTTCAGAAGGCCTCCCTCGTATAGTATTCATCACTCGTTTCACATTTTGTTGAAATGTATTGTAATTGCGAAATGTATTAAAAATGTATATTGCAAAAAAGAAGAAATGCAAAATGAAGAAGCAAATGAAAGGAAAAATGAAGAAATATTGTAGTGTGTCGTTTAAAATTGTATTTTAGTTCCTGCTTTTCAGAATAAGTGTATCAGTGGAGGATGAAGAATGAATGGGGAAAAAGATGAAAAGTCTGCAATATGGTGTAATAAATATCTAAACTATACATAAAACTGTGCGTATTAACTATATGTACTGTCAAAGTTCGAAATTTATAGCAGAAACATTTTACTGTGACCAGAGAAGACACAGAATCATATCAAAATGCCCTTGAATGGGGACTTGGGGGATATCAAGATGGGGCCTTCTTTTCATAAGTAGCATAAAATTGTTTTCAAATGCAATAGAAATATCTATAAAAATGTTCCTTTATAATAAACCTTCCATAATACCATTTTGTTACTAAAAGCCAGCCAATTTCCTATTGTTATCATTTCGGAAAACTGTAGCCACCATTTTCCTTGACGCAATTTCATTCATTTACGATATTGTGTTGGCGGTCTTATGGTCTGATGATTGAGTGGATAGCTCTTAGTATAATAGGTTTCGCGTTCGAGTCTGAGAGGTGCCATGAATGTTTGTAGTGGTTCGGAATCCACTTTAAGCCATAGGTCCTGGTCTCATATGACCGTAGAACATCATAGAGTCGATCTGTCAGACTTCTCTATATCACAAGTTTATCTATCAGTCTAGCAATCAGGCTTCTCACCCACATCGTTCTCAAACTGTAAAGGGGCAACTCAGCTCTAAGCACAGCGATGTGGTGTGGTGTAGTAGTAGTAGTATGTTATGTTGTACCATTATGTAACACCCTGTTAGATAAATTTCCATTAGTTAGAAGTTAATTAATTAACTCACTCCCTGGCAATACAGTTCATCGTAGGCCTCTTACTGGCCGATTTCGAGACAGGAGAGGCTTTCTTTTTACAGGGTAGTCAGAAGTTAACTAATTAACTCACTCCCTGGCACTCCTGTTCATGGTAGGCCTCTTATTGGCAGATTTAGTGACAGGAGATGCTTTCTTTCTACAGGGTAGGATTGTCAGTTCTACGCCAACGTTCCAGCAGTCATATTAGACCAGGACCTACTGTTCAAAGTGGATTCTGGAAAACTACAAACAACAATGGCACCACCGGGACTCGAACCCGAAACCTGTATCCCAGAGCCCCAGAGAGCTGTTTTGGCTAGAAGGATAGTTATGGGATAAAACTGCACTCTTACAGCAAATTATTTGAAAGAAATTCGATTCTCCTGAAAAATTTCAAAATATGAAGTAAATCTTTATCGAAATTCTCTATTCAACTAAGAAAAAAATTAGATTTAAATTTAATGAACCTTCAAATTGTATATAAAATTCTATCAAATAATAAAGAGACGGAAGTTAATTTTAACTAAAAATATTATGATACGAATTTTATATTCGTTTTTATTATTATATTTTAATACAGATGTTTGCTAATTTTTTTAATTCCTTCTATTAGTTTACACTCTCCCTATATATATCTTATGCAAATTTTCAATCGTTCATAAAATACTTTTTTATTCATCCACTCGAGTTCAAATACATTTTTTTGAACTTGTAGTGGATGACACTTGATGTTAATACAATTTTTCAAATATTAATTTAGTAGTTAAATTTAATCAATAAATTTTAGTTTTTTTAGATTTAAGTCGCATGTGTCTACCAATAGATCGCGCCAGATATAAGAGAAAATTTCAACTTTATTTATAAAGAACTTTCTGCAATATAGTTAAAAAAAAAAAAGTAGGAATTGACTTTAAATTTTTTTTTTATATTAATTGTTTTTGAACAAAAGATAATTTTGTTCTCTATATATTTTATATGAATAAGTATAAAACGAATAAAAATATTTTTAACCATTTGCCTAAATTCTGCTAAAATAATTATAAGCAATAACTGTGCGTTTATTAATTAAGATGCAAGAATTTTTTATAAGCCAGGGGAAAAATGATTTAAGATTAGTTTTAAAATAAAACTACAACCAGTTTCAATTTATTAGGAACAAATCTGTCTTGTTATCGCACTGAAACTCTCCACCCTATGTGTGTGACGTCACAAACCAGCAGCCAGATTTTTTGTTTAGAAGATGCAGGTTAAACGGAATTTTAATTAATTATTTTTTAAGTGATGAAATGTTTGGAGAATCATACAGAAAATTGGTCATGTCTTAATATGAAATAATATTTATACTAAATCTTAAGTGGGGCCTTATGGCCGAGTGACTAGCTCTCGGTGGTGCAAGTTTCGGGTGCGAGTCCCGGCGGTGCCATGGATGTTTGTAGTGGTTCGGAGTCTACTTTAAACAGTAGGTGCCGGTCTAATATGACTGTTGAACGTAGGGCCCAATAAAAAACAAAACATCTAGAGCGTTGTAAGTGTAGTATTACTCACATCCGTAGCATATCTTCAACTGCCCCTGGGTAATGCTAAATTAGTAATAGTGCTAGTCGGTACAGCCCTTTCTGGGCTGCTCAGAAGGACATGGTCAATACGAACCAGTCCTAGAAAAAAAAAAAGATTAAATGTTACGAAGTTGAATAATTTGCTAATTCGAAATATTTTTAAATCTTACGTCAATTTTTGGTCATTTTTATGTAATCATTTATGTCACGGTATAATGCAAAATGATAAATAAACTCATTAAAAACTCATTATCACTCATTATAAACTCATTATCATTCATTATAAACTCATTAAAACTCCTTATAAACTCATTATCACTCATTATAAACTCATTATTTTGTTTTTTATTGGGTTCATTAATGTATTCATTTAACTATAATAAATTTTTCCGATGGAAGGAAAAAATAAAAAAAAAAATATCATCTCCATCAGTTTTTTGTTCGTGTTCCAGTAAAATATCAAGGTTACGACAGCTGCATTTGCTAATATTGCATGTTAATTTCCCAACATCGATCTGTCTACAATTGAACCTTTTAAAACGATTCAGTTTTTGTAATCTACAATCTGAGCATGCCAACACGGGACACATGCTATTCGACACCCATTCTCTTTGATAAAAATATTACAAAGCCCATAACCTGAAGCAAAAAGCACGCAAGAATGGTGCGTGATTTATAGGGTATAAAAAGCAATGTGATAATTTTAAGTCCTCACAGGAATTCCATTCGACTACAAAACCAACAATGAAATCCTTTCTGACAGCCCTCTTTTTGGTTAGCTTGGCGATCTCAGTTCTTGCTGATGTAGATCCGCTGATAAATAAATTTATGCCTGCCTGCGGCTCATTACAAGAAGCTATCGTTGATAAAGTCAGAGGTAAGTTGGTTAGAGTAAGCTACTTTAATAAAACTTTTAAATTAAAAAAAATATGTGTAACCACCTTATTTTGGCAATTTCTCGTATTTCTGAGATTGCAGTCCACTGTTCCATATCAACAGAAGCTAGCGGCAGCTTCGCAGCCAAGGTGCTTCGAACCAATACAAATCATCATGTTTCATATCAATTACCATGCAGTTTCTCCACTGAGTAACAATTTCCCCTTTTTTTGTTTGTTTCTATTGTTTATCTATTTTTCTTTATTACCTTCTTGAAATTATAATAATAATATAAAAAATTTATATGCGTAATTTTTTTTTCATTAATTAATAAAAAATTCGAATAATTAATTTTTAAATAAATTAATAATATACTTATATTACTCTTTTTCTATCTAATCAATGGGCTTAAAGCTTAAGAAACTTCCCTCACCCACGAAGCAGGAGACAGAGGTTGCTAAGCAATCAAGGTTCCCCGTCAATCTGGCAAATCGGTGTCGTCGTGTTTCATATCAATATAGCGGCTTGCGGCTATCTTGTAGCCAAGGAGCTTCGTTAAATACAAATTGTGTGTTTCATATCAATCTTACTGATCGCAAATTTCTTGTAACAGTTAATCGCACTGACTCTAACATTAAACCTGTGTGCTGGCATTCCGAAAGGTTCTGTCCTTGCACCCCATCTTTTGCTATTTTTATGAATGACGTACCCCAAAAACTAACATTCACTCTGTTTATTTGTTGATGACACTGCCAATCTAGTACAAAAGAAAACATTAATTATATTGCTTGTATGTTACAAAATTATATCTATCGTCTAGAAAAATGATTAACTAACTGGCGCATTAAACTTAACGTAAATAAAACCAAGGCAGTACTCTACACTTGGAAACGCCCTGACATTACTATCAATAATAATCCTTTTTCATGGTCAAATGAGGCAAAATACCTTGGTGTCATACTGGACAAACACCTTACGTATCACTCCCATATTAATTACATTAAGAATAAATTTAATTTAGTTATCAAAAAGCTTCCACTCCTTGCACGAAAATAGTCACAATACCATTGACACTAAATTCTTATTTATAGGGTCTACATGCGTCCCATTATTACATATGCTAGTCAAATATGGGGATTTGACTGCAAATCAAGAATTAAGGACATCCAAATTTTGGAGAACAAGGTCTTGTGCATGGCAGTTAATGCACCATGGTACATGCGAAATAATGAATTTTTGCAGCTTTGGATATTACTAAAAAAAAAAAAATTTATTTAAAAACTTTAAAAAAACTTTAAAACTTTATTTACAAATTAGCCACAAATTTTTATAACAACGCTTCTAACAATCCAAATCCTTTCGTTAAAAGATTATCTGAATATGACATAACGCTACCTACCAACAATAAACGTCCGCGCATCTCTCTGAACATACTAAATAAATAAATATTTTATTCAGCTCTCTCTATATGTTGATTTTATTCCTCCTATTTTTTATTTTTCTTTCACTTCATTTACTGAGCAAGCCATTTCTCTTATCATTTACCCCTTCAAAGGAACCATCAAGATAGAGGTATATGGAGGGTAACGCTGCCAAAATGCCTCAATAATGTCAAACTGTCTGTGTGTTTCCTATATCATAAAGGGAGAATAAAATGCCACCCGCTATGTAATATAAAAATCGCACATAATTTGGAAATAGTAGACATTAGGTAGCGTACACTAGTTAACGGGTTTGTCTTTTCTGTTATAGACACAGTTTCTGCTTTGAAGAACGATATGATATGGGGGAGTTTATAACAATAAAATTTCTTAGTTTAAGTATTCTACATTTTATGTAATTATAATCGTTTTCTTTTTCCGATGTTTGGCTGCACATCTATACAGTTGGTATTACCTCACCAAAACAATCCCGCCAAACTAGAAAAATTATGAATAAGGAGGTTATAGAAGGGATGAGAAGTAGACAGTTAATTCAAAAATTTCCTTAATACTTTTATTTACACATTACAATGACGAAGACACACAAAAATAATAGAAACACGGACACAAAAAACCTCGTCTACAACGGATGACTACCATCAAGTAGGTTCTAAAATCGAGGGGGAAAAATTCTTACATCGGAGTAGGTTGCAGTTAAGTGGAGGGTAAAGAGTTCACGTGGTGAATAATTAAAAAAGTTCTAGATAGACAGCATTTTCGACAGATGGTTCAAATCTTGAAAAAAATGGTGCTACCAGGAGCCGGAATTTTCCGTGGACATTTCTCACACTACCTTCCTTTAGGAACAAGGTTTGCTTTGACCCAATTAAATATTTGTCCTTCCCTTTATGAACAGCTTGTCATATTCTCAGACTTCAGGCAGCAGGTGAATGGTTGCCAAGCTTCTGTTTCTTTTATCTGTAAGGCAATGTATTGCAATGCTACTACCAGAACTACATGAAAAACAAACAATGATCGTTTTGTAGTGGATTCCTTCCCACTGTGGCATCCCCGGAAATGAAAAGTCAGATAAGCTGGCTAAAAGAGGATGTACAATTATTCAAGTTTCAAATGACCAGGCTAGTTACAAGTCTGTATCTTCAAAAATCAATATAACCTTTAAGGTCAAGCAATTGTCACAATTAAAAGAAAAAACAAGTAATATGAAAATTTTTTAAGTCAATTCCTTCATTTTTCACTCTATTGCAGAAAGTCCTATACGAATAATTTTCATTCATTTTTTTTAAGTTTATCTGGCGCCATCTATTGGAAGATGTATGCAACTTAAAACTAAAAAAACAACTAAAATTAATGAATTAAATTTAATTACTGAATTAATATTAGAAAAACTGCATTAACATCAAGTGTCATCCACTACAAGTTCAAAAAAATGTATTTGAACTTTAGTGGACTTTTTAGTGTTACTCGCGTCCGTAGCATATCTTCAAGCTACACGTGCCTCCTGGCTAGTGGTAGATGAGTAACAGCGATGCAATCCTTGCTTATGGCATAAAGAGTAACTGTCTCTGTATTGCCAGCTGCATTAGATCATCAACGTTTGTCAATATTGCTATGTGAAGTTTATCTACGGTCAGTGTAGACGAATTAGGCAGAAGAACATCCTTGATGATAATCCTCTGGGTTTGGCAACTGAGTGCTCTATTGTAAGGAGAGTCTGGAGAGGGTCTGAATGGCCGAGTATCTAGCGCTCTGGAGCTCAGTACCACAGGTTTCGGGTTTGAGTCCCGGCGGTGCCATGGATGTTTGTAGTGGTTCGGAATCTATTTTAAACCGCAGGTCCCGGCCTAATATGACCGTAGAGTTTTGTGTTGAGGTTTAGTCCGTCTTCAGCCCTCTTAATCCCTCGCTAAAGTGAAGCTGTATATTACCGTTAGCCGTGAACCAGTCGCCTGCGATGGACTTTGGGACCTGGTGTAGGCTTTCCGGCACCAGGGGGGATTAGTAACAACAAGTCTAGAGAGCGTCTTGTAAAAGAATCAAAATCAGAAACTCCCATCCCCGTATGCAGTAAATGAACATTAAGAACCTGTAACCGGAAACTATTTCAGCGAGCTTGGATGCAGTTTATTTATTTTCAATGACATTTGAACTTCGTAAATTATTTCAAGCATTTTATTATTTTGTTTCAGAGATGGACGATAATGATGAACTAAGTGGCAATAATTGTCAGGAGGAGAAGTTTGAAGTAAGTATTTTCTCCGTATGATTTCTACCATTACTTATTCTCATATCATTAAGCATTATCTAATATTATCTTTCAAGTATCTTATTATTAAAATTAATAGCATAATTCTCCTCGAGATATTGCATTATTCTTTTCTTAAAATGTTACATAAACGTTTTTGACGTCTTATCTAAATATCAATTTTTTTAGTTTTAATATATCAAATAGAATATTAAATTTTATCAAGACAGGATAAATTACAAGTTGGTTTTAAAAACATAAAAAAATGGATAATGGTTAGTAATAATTAGGTATTTATTTACCATTTAGTATAGTGTTACATGGGCCTGAATGGCCGAGTGGCTAGCGCCAGAGGCGGTTCACAGGGGTTCGAATCCCGGCGTTGCTATGGATGTTTGTAGTGGTTCAGAATCCCCTTTAAACCGTAGGCCCCGGTCTAATAGGATCGTAGAGCGTTGCGGTGTCGTCGTTACTCCGCGTCCGTGACTTATCTTCAAGTCAGCTCCCCCTGGGTAATGCAAAGTGAGTACGTCTGTGCAGTGCGCTTGCCTTAAGGCATCCAAGACAGCTGTCTAAGTGCTTGCCAGCTGCATTGCAAAAAAAAAAAAATATAGTGTTATTCTAAACTGTCATTGTAAATAAGAGAAAAGTTCCTTTTATAAAACCAAATTTGTCAACATTCAGTATGTCCTTGTTTTCGGACATACTGAAGGCATTTCAGGGCTTAAAACTCATATGCGTAATAACTTGATGTGCATGATGGAAAATCCATGCTTGCATGGCATGATCCATGCATGCATGGTAGTCTTTGGGTAAGACAGAACAACAGACAACAACAGACCCTTGCCTCAGCGTTGATTCGCTATTAAACACAAGAACTATCGATATAGATTCTCAACCACCCGGTTCGGGATATAGCTCGTTAATAGTTACATACTAAATACTCTAAAAGCATCACAAGCACATACTGTGTCCAATTTCCAATTTAAAATTCCCGGGGCTTATGACTTATTTCTTTTTTTTAGGTAGCTGGCACTGTCCATGATATCTGTGTAAAATTTCACATCAAAATATTCATTAGTGTTTGAGTTACGCTTGGTTTTGTGAGACGCTAAAACAAATTTCTGCGATTTTTTGGAATGTCTGAATTAATTGAGCAAAGAACTTGCATTCAATTTTGTTTGCCGAAACTGACGGAATGTTTCAGAAGGCTTTCGGTGAGCATTCTTATATCGTAAGGAAATGTTTAGAAGTGGTATAAACAGTTCAAAAGAAGGCAGAGAACGCGTTGAAGTCGAAGAGCCCTCCGGTCGATTATCCACCTCAACCGACGAAGATCACGTCCAAAAATTAAAGATTTGGTGCTTGCAAACCATTGATTTACAATTAGAGACCTTGCTGATGATGTTGGAATTTCAGAAAGATCGTTCACTTGAATTTTGGGTCTCAAACGCCTCAAATCTCGATTGGTACGCGCCAGCTCATGCCAGCTCACACTGCATTGATTCTTCGTGACTTTTTTTGCCAAAAGTGAAACCCATATCGTTCCATAACCACCGTATACCCACCGCGTGACTTCTGGCTATCCCTTAAACTCAAAAGACCACTCCGGGGATTCCGTTTTGTGCCGATTGCAGAGATTCAACGTGAATCGGCGCACGCTTTGAAGGCCATCCCTGCTGATGACTTTTTAGCATGCATTGAGGATTGGAAAAAAGGTGCATTGCGTCCATAAGAGCATTGTGTCCTGAGGGAATTACTTTGAAGGCGATGAAATAAATTTGGCAGATTAAAGAAAGAAATTTTGAAAAAAAATTGGTCTTACCTTTCGGGCATAATAGTAGATTCTCAACCACTCTGATTCGGGGTATAGATCGTTAATAATTGCATAGGAAATACTCTAAGAACCTCACAGCTAGTATCTAATTTTCGGACAGCGAGAACAAGATCTGTGACCACATTAAAAAATCCGACAGTCTAAACTACTGCGGGTGATTGGCAAAGCTTCGAAATTAAGGTTATAAGAGTCTTTTAGTTTCAACACTTCCTGCAGGAAGCTCGCTTGAGATTTTAGACAACGCTGCCTGGCACTCTCAAATTACAGAGAAAAAAAAATTACTCAGATACTAACTTCAATTACTCAATTATAAAATAAAATTACTAAAAATTACCATCAAAATAATAAATATATTACTAAATGGTTAATAAAATATTAAATTTTATCAAGATAGGATAAATTACAATTTGGTTTTGAGACCGATGAATAGGAACCCCTTTCGAATACGAAATTTATTAGGATATTAATTGAATGCTTTCGCCATAACAACGTCACATTTGAACTGGCGTAGTGAATATTTTCTGGATTTTCTTCCTATATTTCAAAAATATAAGGTACTGCATTGTTAATAACATTAGTGTCATTTGAATTTTTCTGTAGGTAAAATGTAAAAAAGCATTAATAATATCAGTTTATCAAATAGAGTAGAATAGAGGAATCAGTCAAGAACTCTTAATTATTAATTAATAAAAAATAAAATTTTTGATTTAATCATAACTCTTAAATAAAATTCTAGTATATCATCATCATCAATACAGATATATCACAATAGCACTACAGCCCAGAGTGGTCAAAACTTTCCTTTGAAGAGATTTCCATGCATTAATCTTTGTCCCTGTGACTTTTCCAAAAGGAGCCGTTTTACAGAGCCTTTTAATCCTTCATTCTAAATACATGAGCAGCCCAGTGTAATCTGCTGATCTTAATAAATTTTATAATATGTGGGTCTTTATAGCATTTATAAATTTCTGCGTTGTACCTTCTTCTCCACCAATCCCTTTCCTTAACACCTCCAAGAAAAGCCCTTAAAATCTTTAGTTCAAATAAACCTAAATGGGCCTCATCAGGTCTTTCCGAATTCCAAATTTCAGAGCCATAGACCAAAATATGTCTAATAAGCGTTATATATAACAGTTTTTATGCTTATGAACTGTGATTTAAATAGATTTCTTAACCCAAAAAGACTTTATTGGCAGACACAATTCTGTTTTTATTTTTTAGATAAGATATTGTTTTGACAATTAATTTCTGATCCTAAGTATTCAAAACTAAGTGAAGATTCAAAAGTGCAAGTGCCTAAGGTAATATTGTGTGTATACTGAGAAATATTTCTTGAGAAAAGCATAAATTTGTTCTCTCGTAGCTTATGTTTAGATGCAAAGTTCTTGCAGCCAATTCAAAAGCTCGATAAGCTTCCTACAAAGCTGCAAAAGATCTTGCAATGATTACAGCATCGTCAGCATAAGCTAAAATCTGAACAAACTTGAAGAAAATATGGTTTCGTAAGTTTATACACGAATCTTTCAATACCTTTTAAAAACAAAGTTAAAAAGCAGTCATGAAAGCGAATACCCTTCTGGAACTGCAAATTGAATGAATAATTCAACAAACAAAACTTCCATTGAATTGGAATTCTTGCTTATGAATTTGCAAAGGTAGCTTTCCCTAAAAAAATAAGCTTGGATGGAATATCAAGCAAATGAAATATCTCCTGTCTCGAAATCTGCCAGCAGACAAATCTTGGCCCACCATGGGGCTCTTGCGTCAACTGAAGAAGAAGAATTCTTAAATAAATTTGTTTCATTATTCTCTTTTTTACAGGACTGTATGATTCAAGACGTCGAAAAGGTTCAATGCGCACTGGCTGAGGGTGCCACGGACGAATGCCTTCAGCAGATTGCTTCCTTTTTGAAAAGAGACCGCTGCAACCAATAAGATAAACACGATTCCCAATTCTCGATGGAAGACCTATATTTAATGGATCACATGTTTAAGTGTATGTTAAAAATATTTAAAATGAGTGAATTTCAAAATTAAAATATATATATTTATTTAAAAAAAAATATTTGTGTCTTTCATTTGTTTTTAAACATGCACAGCGAACCAAAAAATTCCGGTGTCACGAAATTCGATAAAGATTTTCAATAAGATTCATTAAGATTTCGATAAAAAGTGCCATCCTCCATGTCCACCGTAAATATTCCATTTGCACTGCTATACTGTTTGTTATTCTGTTGAATGAGTATTACGTCTTGCTATCTGCAGATCATCACTGCCGAAGTGAAGTTAAAAGTACCATCCTCCATGGAGGATCGTATTTTATCGTCTTCAACCATTCAATAAAGTACCATCGTTGACGTCCGTCATGAATGTTCCATTTGCACTATCGACAGAAATCTGTTCAATGGATATTACATCTTGCTATGCGCTGATCATCACTAGCGAAGTGAAATTTTTTTAAACAAGCAGACATGAAAAGATAATAACAAGGCTTTAATAAGAATATATACTTTGGCTATTTTGAATTAAGAAAAATATCAGTGAAAAAATTTAAAAAACAAAATGTAAAGAAAAATTTCAGGAAGATAGGATTGCTGCAATATTATAAAATTTGTACATTTCGTCATTCTAAGTGATAGAAGGCCTATTATTAATCCACATGTTATTACATTACACTTATTATTAATCCTTACTTTATTACATTTTATTACATTACGCTTATTCTTAATCTTACGAAAGCCTATTGTTAATACTTGTCTAATTACATTACGCTTGTTATTAATTCTTACGAAAGCCTGTTATTAATCCTTATCATTTATCCTTAATAATCCTTAAGACATTGCTTTAGTGACGTTAAAATATCTCCAATGAACACAATTTTAAAATTGCAGCGAACTCAAATGTAAAGTATCTTAAGAAGTATGGAAATTATATATATATATATAAATTTATGACAAGGAAAAGTCCTCAAATAAATATCTTTCTAAGTGCATCTTTCTTATTGTATTAACCATAGGGCTAATATAATAATTAACCCTCTTACCAATTATAATATTCTAGCAATTAGTGCAATTATTATTATTATTACTGCAATCCAAATATAATATATATACAGTCAATTATTAGTGCCATCCAAATATATATGCAACCCAATTATTAGTGCAATCTAAATATATATGCAATCCAATTATTAGTGCAATCCAAATATATATGCAATCCAATTATTAGTGCAATCCAAATATATATGCAATCAATTATTAGTGCAATCCAAATATATATGCAATCCAATTATTAGTGCAATCCAAATATATATGCAATCCAATTATTAGTGCAATCCAAATATATATGCAATCCAATTATTAGTGCAATCCAAATATATATGCAATCCAATTATTAGTGCAATCCAAATATATATGCAATCCAATTATTAGTGCAATCCAAATATATATGCAATCAATTATTAGTGCAATATAAATATATATGCAATAAAATTATTAGTGCAATCTAAATATATATGCAATCAATTATTAGTGCAATCAAATATAATATACCAGATAATACGACAATGCTTTGTTAATGCTAAATCGGAGTATAAGTATGAATAGTAACATACTTTGGCAAGAGGGCTAACGCAATACGATATTATGTGCAATCCAAATATAATATACTAGCTGACCCGGCAATACTTCATTAATGCTAAATCTTAGTACATATAAGAATCAAACAAATAAAATTGATGTTACGTATCAGTTAATTTATTCATTTAAAAGACACAAATTGAATTGTATGTAAAAATCAATATTAATTCCTTACACATTATTAGTATTTGCAATTTATAAGATGGGTATTTGGATATTTATCCAGTAAATATATAATAAAAAATGGTTTAGCTAATTCAGGTTAAAATATAATATTTTTGAAAACTCTACCTATTTTCTGTGTTATAAGAAGGTAACACCTTGGAAAAGCAGCTGTATTCAACAAGATGTAAAGTTTCTAAAATATAAGAGTACAAATTTGAAAAACTTTCATAAAGTACAAGAACTTTTATGTTAAATATAAAAGATTTTAAAGATGTATGAAATGTAAATTTGCGTTTTTGAAAATTAAAACAATTTTATTCAAAAGCTATGCTGAAAACAAAATTGGTAAATGATGAATTTTGTGTAAAGAAAAAAAGATATAAGAATGCTTAAGTTTTTGAAATAGAAATTAGTATTGCATAGAAATATTAATTCCGAAATTATAAATGCATACACACGAAAGTTTTACGTCGCATTAGTGTATTGCATTAACATTGGTCTAATACAATATTCTAGTACAGTAGAACCTCGATAAGTCGAACCTCGATAAGTCGAAAACCTCAAAACTCGAAAAAAAATGTTTTGCTCCCTTCCCTTCAAGCCCCAAAACTTCCATGACTCGGAAATTTCAACCCTCTATATGCTTACAAACGAAATTTCAACCCTCTATATACAACAAAATGACTTGTGTCCCACAAGTCATTTTGTTGTATATTTTACCCTCCATAACTCGAAAAAAAAAATTGGACCTCTGTATCTCGAATATTAGCAATGTTTGATTTTAAAACCTTTACAACTCGATCATTTGAAACTAATTACCTCTATAGCTCGAAAAGAAAAATAAGTTACCGACTTTAAGGATTTGCCGACAATGCACGTCATCGTTTCTTTGAAAACAATGTATGAGTATATAGTAAAAATAGAATAACCAATTCTATGAAATATTCTCATTACAATTCTTATTCTTATAATTCTTAAAATAAGTTAGACAGATTTTAAACCTCTGCAAGTCGAATATTTCCTTACAAAATCCGTGTAAGTCGAAATCCGCCTTAAGTCAACTCTATAACTCGATTTATTTGGCGTCTCCCTTGAAGTTCGGCTTACAGAGATTCTACTGTATTTTCTAAAAATGATTCATGACAAGAAGGGTTTAGAGAGACACATTATAAATAATTTAGGATTCTGAATGTATCGTTAGTGAAAGACGTCTTTTTGTAGGACATATCAGTTCAGTAAAAAAGTATTTGAAGTATTTACCCACACATTTATGATCTTATTTTAAAAAGTATATTTTTATGAAATGATTTTTTTAGGTTATTATTATTTAAGGACTTATATGTATATATTTATATTAAAACCTAATACTTGTCTTGCGTACACACATGCAAACACGTTGTAAAAAAAGTAAGCTTTTGGGTGAAAAATTTGAATTAATAAAGGAGTCGAGTAAAAAGTGCTTCCTTCATTAAAAGAAATATAAAAAAAAAAAATTAAAATTAAGTTTAAAATAACGTCCATCAAAATGTAAACGTTTAAAATAAAATTCTATTGTATAAAATACATTTGAAAAAAAAAATTAATGTACCAAAATGGAAAAAGAATTTTAAAATGATTTAAAATTAAAAAATATATCACAATAAGAATATTTTGTCCAATAAAACAAATTCTAACTAACTAATTCTAAAAATTCTAATCAAAACTAAAATGTATACAAAATATCCGATTTAAAATATTTTTTTCTTCAAAATAAGTAAATTTTAAAACAATTCCCAAACTTACAAAATATTTTTCAAATTAAATTTTGCTGAAATTAATGAATCACAAGAAAAGCAAATAAAAAAATGTTCTATAAAAATAAGTTTTAAAATGAAAAATGATTTCCAGAAAACTTTTTATATAACTTATTAAATTAGAAAAAATATAAATTGAAATAAAAAATAAACAAAATAAAAAATAATACTGATAGAAACAGATAAGCATTTCAATTTCTTGATAACTTGAACTCGGTGAAAATTCATGAGTTTTTAAAAATATCATTCAATAATTCCTAAAATTAAAACAGAATATCGGCAGGGGTGTTTAAGTAAAAGACTTGGGCATGAAGAATAATTAGGGGTATACAATATTTTGAAAAAATAAAAAAGAGTTATTTGAGGGTAAAAAATAAATTAGTGTAATTACATTACAAAAAATATCACCATGTTAACTATTTTGTTTTAACAAATCATTAATTGGGGATATATTCTAAACATTTGAAAATACATGTAAAAATCCCGATTTGTATGAACAAAAATTTAGTAATAAATTTTATCATTTTAACACATGTAAACAAATATGAAGGAAGAAAAATCAAATAAATTAATAGAAATATCAGTGAAAAATTTTTTTTAATTAAAGAGAATTAAAAAATGCATTTTTGAGGACATAAAACTCAAAATGAACTCGATATGAGTTGAAAGAAATGTCTATTGTTTATGTCTATTCTGATGTTATTCTGATATTTAGTATTTTGTTTACTCGAATTAAAGTATATTTATGTTAAAAAGAAACGAATTATCTCCGACATATACAACATTTTTTTAATTTGAAGAATTGGACACATAATGTAGAAGAAACTAATTGGTAAATTATATCAAATTTATACTGAAATTATATAAAATATTCGTAACATTTCCTTCTGGTTATGTCTAGTATTCTGTATTTGTTTCTGATATTCTTCAAAAAGTTATTATAATTATTAAATAACTTCCATGTTAAATCTATGGAAAAAATGCGATTGCCTTTCCAAACTTCTAGAAATAATTCTTGGTTAGAAAATAATAACTTTAAGTTAATATATTAATATATTAACTTAACATAAATATATTTTTATATATTTATATATGTGAAAAAAAGAAATATGAGTGGTTTTAAAATATGTTAATGTGAAAGAAAAAAAAAACAGAGTTTGGTATAATTAAATTTGTAATAAATTGATAAAACAATTTTCTTACCAAAATAACATATCGTAATATATAATATCTATATATCTATCATTATATAAAACTATCATTTTTAAAAGTTATTTAGAAAAAAATTATAAATTGATTTTAAAATAAAACAGTATAAAACGAAAATAATTTAAATTGAAAAAAAGTCATAATTAAAAAATGAAAACGTATAAAAAATCATTTGCTGAAATAATTAATTAATAGTAAAAATAAAAAAAAAAAAAGCAAATTAAAATAAATTATTTTAACAAAATACATTTTTTTTTTAAAATGTAAGCAAACATAATCAGGATAAAAAAAAAAATCTGAAATAAAAATTAAAAATACATAAAAATGATAAAAATCCTTTATTGAAATAATTATTTTCAAAAATTTAAGAAAAAGAAAAAAGAAATTCCCTTACCAAAATAATTTCGAACCACATTGGCTATAAATGTAAATTAAAAAATAAATAAATTCCTCGCTGCTTCGCAGCCAAGGTGCTTCGCACCAATACAAATAATAAAAAAAAATATAAATTCCTTTACCAAAACATAAATTTTGTAACACACTGGAAAAAATTTAATTAACAAAGCAAACACTAAAAATATCATCTTTGTCTTACAGTCCGTCTCCATTCAATTCTTTCTTATCAGTCCAGACCCTCATTTACCACTTCTAGTTGTGCGCGCTTATTCTGTGAAGTCACTTCCGGCTTCTATATACCTATATATTACTATTTTCATGTATTGTGAAAAATTCCAGATTTCCAGATAGTGCAACATTTTGAATGGCCAGAGGTCTGCTATTTGAATGTATTGCAATTTTTATAAGATCTTTATGAAATATTGAATACATGTTTACCCAAATCTGGGTTGAAACAGGTTCTATAAGTTTCATAGTCAAGGGTTCTAAATTCAAAATACGAAAAACTACTTTAAGGTTTTCGGTTTATGACGAGGGTGGCACAGTAAATTTGTAAGACAGAATGTACTTAGGAAAAAGGGGAAAAGGTGTGACCACTATAGCATATATATATATATATATATATATATATATATAGTCCGTGTGAATAAAAATTAAAGTGTTATATATATATACTTATATATATATTCCTTGTGTATATATATATATTGTGATTGGTTATTTCACGTTGACTGTAGTATTAAATCACAAGTAGTACGGTTCACTCCAAGATCAGAGATTTTCAGAGTTCTCGAGTCTACATCGAATTTAATTGCCTGGTCTGCGGTAGACCTTAATTATCACACGGCGTGATACACGAAACCACAAGGTGTTCGCTTTGAAAAACAGGCGGAAACTCCGGCCTATTCAGTACACTTCAGGGAAAAAGCACTTATGATCGACTCCTCGCAGAACTCTCCATCTTCTTCACCAAAAACCTCCTTTTAAGGCAATCCGTCATGAGGTGTGTGTGTGTGGGGTGTCAGCTTCTCTCCCTTCTCATTGAAGTAGATATTTCTCAGCTCGTTCTATATCAACCATCACGATGGAACAACTCACGGTACAATTCATAATCCATCTGTAGTTGTTTAGACCTGTGAAGGTCACAACAGACGTTCGCTAATTTCTTGAATCACATTATACAGGACACTGAATATCTGCTATCAGATTTGAGTGGCAGGTTGTTCTCATTAGTACAAAATGCTAATTGCATGTAATATAACTATCCACAATACAACTTATTTGCTGTTAAATTTGAGTGATGGGTTGTTATATATTTGTCAAATAACATACATTCCTCTCTCCAGGAAATGAAATGCCAAAACTCTTCTCGTGACAAAAACTACTACATCACCCTATGTAATTTTGGATAAGTTCGTTGACAACTGCGATTGGACAGCTTTATCTAAATCCTTTCCATAACTGTAGAGGAGAATATTGTTTATAGTTGTAATAAAATCATGAGGTTAAGTGTCTTGTAGGTTAAAATGAATCTAATTTCTCCCTTTATTGAAAAATGCAGTAAAAGTAGACACTCATTTTAAAGATAAAACGAAGAAAAAATGACACAATTCTTACTACATTGCATTTGAAATTATTAAAATTGCCTTTCATTAACTTAGAATTGTAAATTCATTCATTAATTCAATTGTTTCATTAATTAGAATTGTATATATATGGGTAGTTTTCTATCCTTCATATTACACACATGTTCGATTAGATAATTGTGAGCTGAAATTGTGGCAGCACAAAAAGTTTTCAATAATGCAAGCTAACATTGATAATAGTGTTGCCCAATCTGAAATTAGTGCCATGATAATGGTAGAGCAATGATTGAAATATTTCTTGCTGTAAGACCACTTTAATATTTCATTGACTTATGACACTATTTACGATTCACAGAAAATGGAATGGAAATTAAATGTGATAGAACAGCAACAACGATGATAGTATTGTCAGTATTGATAGTATGGTAACTTTGATTTTCAACGTAATTTTTCATACAGTCTTCTTTAAGGTCTTAAGGTTACCCTCTTAGTCTTTCGAAATCGAATAATTGATGTTCACTGTTGGATGCACTTTGGTAGAAATCAGCTTCTCAGGTAAAAAAACAAGTAATATAAAAAACATTTTTTTAAGTCAATTCCTACTTTTTTTTTCACTATATTGCAGAAAGTCCTTTATAAATATTTTTTATTCCTTTTTTTTTTATTGGTAGATATATGCAACATAAATCTAAAAAACCCAAAATTAATTAATTAAATTTAATTAATGTATTAACATCCAGTGTCCTCCATTGCAAGTTCAAAAAATGTATTTGAACTTGAGTGGATGAATAAAAAAGCATTTTATGAACGATTGAAAATTTGAACAAGATATATATAGGGAGAGTGTGAACTAATAGAAGGAATTGAATAACACTAAATTTAATAATAATGATGGTATTGCCAAGGTTCTATGTAATAATTCCGATAGTCTTCTTCTTAGTCCTTCGAAATCGAATACTTGATGCTCACAGTTGGATTAAGTTGGGTAGACTACATAGATTCAAAATATATTCAGTTTCTCAGTGAGGAAATAAGCACTAAATTTAAATAAAAGAGTAAACAACTGGGAAAAAAAATTAAAGTAAACTAGAAAAGGTATGATAAGTATATCACTTAAAAGGAATTTTCTAAATAATTTGTTAGTATATTTTGTCAATGATTATGAAATAGCTTTGATCCTTTTATTGTTTCGACTTTTTAAATCGTGTCTTTTTTTTTGCATATTATATTTTATGATAATATATATATATATATTATTACTATATATTAAAAATACTATACTATATTACTATATATGAAAAAAAAAAAAAAAAAAAAAAGCTGCAACTGTTTATTTTATATGGAATTTGAAACTTTAACAATTTTAAACTGTATGCCTCTCAAATTTATTAACTTTCCCCAAATATAATTTTTTTGACCAAATAATTTTCTAAAAAGTTGCTTTAAATTACTTCTGTATTGTATTATTTGTAATACATATTTTCCAACACATTTTTAAAAAACATCTTTGATATTAATTAAAATTGATGAAATAGTTTGCGTGATTCTGAATGATTTATTTTTTGAATTCAGAACATTTTAAAAAATTGTGAAAATTCTCTACATTTTTATTTTGTGATCGAAATTTTGACATCTTTTAATGAAACATGAAAACAACGAAAACAATAAATATCGTGATATCAGAGTATTGGACGAAGGAGGAAACGTTGGAAAACCCTTCTTTCAACCATTTATTCAACTCATTTTACTACGCAAAGGATTCAAACCCATTTTCTCTGTTTTTTCCTTTGTCATTCAGCTGTATTATACGAAAAGTACACACCAAAATTTACTCAATCATTTTAACCTGATGTTGTTTTGTTTCAAATAGGCCTGAACCAACATTCATGGCAGCAAACAAGTAAAAAAAAAAATAAAACAAGACGCCTTATTTCCTTTTCACGCAAAATGTAGACAGCCCAATAAATTAAACAATATTGGCTTATCTATCGACAACAACAAAATTCAGTATATAAAACCAATACAAAAAAACTTTTTGAAAAACAGTTGTTCGATCCGTCAAATTCGTTCACTTGATTCTTTCAATTTCGATATGAATTCGTTTGTGGTAATCCTCTTGCTTGTCAGCTTGTCTGTTGCAAATTCGCATAATATTATGAGCATATTTCCTACTTGCAATGAATTCAGCCAATTAATGTCAGAAAAATTCAAGGGTAAGTTGAAAAAAATATTTAGCATTTCATTATTTTATTTCTAATGAATTAATAAGAGGGAATAAAATGTTTTAACCCTTTAACGGTTTATCTTGAGTACATTGGTTTCTCTTCGTTATACCACAAGTTATCTATTGCAAAATTACTTTTTTTAAATTCTGGATTAAATGAGATACTTTGTATTAATTTAAGTTGAAACGTATTTAGTTGTGATGTTGTACATCTGACAACAGTTAATCGATTGCGTTTCAATGTTGTTTTACAGAACTTTTATTCTATGTCCAAAAGATGGGAGATGAATTGCTTGTTTTTGATTCCTTATTATTACTCGCACTTATGCTTGCATTATTATTACTGCCTGCATTATTTTTTTTTCAAAATGATTCAAAATAAAGACATTTTAAGTAATAACAATAGGGATGTATCATAAGGTGATCTCAGAAGATCTAGCAATGAATCAGATGATTTTTGGAAATTTTCTTGACCCTTTAATGGTTTATCTCAAGTATATTGGTTTCTCTTCCGTTCACCATGAATTATTTTTTTAATTCTGGAATAAACGAGATACATTGTATTAATTTAAGTTAAATACGTTTTTTAGTTGCGATGTCTTATATCTGAAAACTGTTAATCGTTTGCGCTATCATGTTGTTTTATTGAAATTTTCAGTGTCCATCCTTTTCCAAAATATGGGAAATGAATTGCTTGTTTTTGGTCCCTTATTACTACTTGCACTTATGCTTGCATTATTATTACTGATTGCAAATTTTTTTCAAAATGATTCAAAATAAGGAGATTTTAAGTAATAATAACGGCGATGTATCATAAGGTAATCTCGGAAGATCTAGCAACGAATCAGAGGATTTTTGGTCTGGTTCTAATCAGAATGGCTTATTTATATTTAAAATTTTATAGCAAAAAATAAGTAAATGATCCTAATTCTAACTTTTTTGAAATTTAGTAAAAAACTGTTCTGAAACATTGTGAAAAAAAAAACCTGACATTAGTGGTCTATTAATTGTATTGCATAGTAAATATGAAGTTGGTATAGAATTCTAATTTTCTGATGCTGTGAGTTAGAGTCCGTTTTGTGAAAAGGAGTATATTGGTGAATGTATCAGTACCTGAAAATCCGCAGTTAGGATGTCCGGTAGGAATTTTTAAGGTTTTCTACAATCGAAATACAAATTCGGATTAGTCCCTCTTGAAAGTTATATCAGAATGACCTTTTCTCCTCTCCGTTTACTTGACAAAATCAGACATTTTCTTTTGGATTTATGGATAATCAGACAATGATGTTCCTCAACATTATGGCACTTGACTTAAAAAACGATTATCGATTAAGCAAGATAAATTCAAATAACTCAAATGAGTCTTGATTCGCAACGACATGTACTATGCTATTTGACAATTTTAAAATAGCGCCAATAACGAAGGTTTCACTGCAATTTTGTTATTAAGATATAACAATAGTTTCTTTTGGTTTGACTCCTTGAAATCATAACAAATGATTTAATTTAGTTCATGAGCTTCTGCTGTACAATGGAAAAAATGAAATTAAAGTTTCTTTGGAATGGAATAGAGAAACTATAAGCATTCACACTTATTAAAAAGTTTTAGGTGCCTTTAAAATAAATTATTTTCGTAAAGATAAAAATAATATCAATTCATTGAAGAATGACTAGTAAATGGATGACCTTATTTATGTGTATTTTTAAGGTATCAAATTACATACCATATCAAAATAGTAATAAAAGATATTTTAGACGAATTATTCCTTCTGTAGTATTTTTTTTTAAGTACATTATTATAAGGCAGACGACACATCTAATAGTTATCGATGTAGTGGCTTCCATGTGAATTCGTGAACATAAAAGGTATATACTCTGCCCGTAATAGAAAATGCAACATCATGAAGATTCAGCTGAATAATAATGCAAATTTCGAGTAATAAGCAATTAAACAAGTTATGCAGATAGTGCAGAAATGCCAATTGATCAAGTGATTATAGAGCAGAATAGAACTAAAAGATCTGCTTACGAATCAACAGACTCTACATTTTACTATCTACGTTATCCAGAATTCATTAAATTATATGCTTCAGAAGACACTTGGAAGTCCGGCAATTGAACGATTTTGCGAGGTATCAAATTGTAGACTCACGAAAGGGGGTTGGTCTTGCTGCGTTATCACTGCTGAAACGCCCATAGATGTGTCCATTTTGCATAGAATTTGGACTAGAAGGGTCAATGAACAAAATATGGATCATCGCGAAAGGTCAGGTACACCTAGACGTATAACAGAACTGAAAGAATCGGCGAATTCGAGAGAAAAAAAAAACAAAAAAAAAAAAAAAACAAAATCAAAAAAATCGGTGAAACCCGAAAATCAATTACTCTCATTTTAGCGCAGGGGTCTCCAAACTACTGCCCGAGGGCCAAATCCGGCCCGCCAGTGTCATCAATCCGACAGCGAATAACTTATTGTTGCTGTAATAAGTTGGATAAAAAACACAGAAGGATAATAACTCGGTTTTATTTACTTGCTGGGTAAAGCTTAATGACAAGCATAATACGCAAAAAATTTAACTTAAGCATAACAACTAACAAATAATTGAATGAATCCCACTAACATTATAAATTACATCCGCGGTTACCCTCGGTAGTTGTACCTACCTATTTCTGCTTTTAACCACTAGATGTCGTCAAGTGTCACGGTCGTATCGATATAAGCAATAGTAATTGTAATAATTGAACCAGTGAATTTCGCAAGCGTATGCTCGCTCAGAGCGCGTACTCGGCGACTAGTACCTTGGTACTTACTGGACCCTTGGTACTCACTGGAGTAAACAGTATGGCCCTAATGCTGGAAAGTTTGGGGACCCCTGCCTTAGCGGAACGTGCCGAGAACTTTGGGTACTCCAATATATAGCAGAACAATTTCACACGATTGGTTGAAAACATCTTGTACACAAGCTACCCTTTGCGAGGATTGCATTTGAAGCCAACCCACCGACGTGAAAGTTTAAGATGATGTCATGAACGAGTTCTTTGGACCACTGAATTGCATAATGAGGTATTTAGATTGGGGTGCTACCATAATGATTGGATTGCTAAAGGATTTACATAAGGGATTAGGGTGCTACCAGACATGAGAACATGTCCTCCCGGGTACGTATCGGAGGCAACTGACAGCATAACTATACGTTGATGATTTATTGTAGCTGCTTGTGCTACCTTACATTCAATGGCTGCAAAATGATATTTTCCAACAGGACAATACAAAACCACACAAGAAATTCAGCAGCAGACAAGCTTCGCAGCGTGTCCTGTTGATCTATTGACTAACAATGTCTCCTGATCTCTCACCCATCAAGCATATGTGAATCTTAATAGTATTTCTAATCTACCGCAGTACCAAATGGAGGATGGCTGAGAACATATGTGCTTTCATTCCTGAGTACACTAATTGAATCTGTATCTCATACGGTTGTTGCTCATAACTTCGCGAAAGGTGGTACTACTTTCTGTTAACCACTACTAATTTCTTCGCAGAATAAAATTATTTTTAATACGCTTTTATTAGTTTCACCTGTATGTTTGTTTGTTTGTAACTGACTCTTTGGGCTCGATTTTGCCCTACTTTAAGCGATCAGATTTAATTTAAACATTGTAGACCTATCAAGGACCGATAAAATATTTTGATAAGTCTATTATCTCATCATTATTAGGATCGCCAGGGTGAGTGATTTCTTTGCTTTAACTTATGAAGAGAAAATTAATCCGTGTAGAATGAAAGTACCCAAGACATTCAATCCTGCATGGGGCAGTGACACAACGGATAACGCGCCTCACTACGGATCAGGAGATTCCCTGTTCGAATCCTGGCTGGTTCGACCTATTCTCATTTAGCCTTTGTTTTACTCACAATTCAATTATCTTAAGAACTATAGTTCCAGTCCTCCGTACCGGGGCCTCATTTAAATATTATAGTTTAAAAAGACTAAAAACATGCTTTTAGAGTCAATCAAACTAAAAAGAAAATAATAAATTATAGTTTAAAAAAATAAAACATGCTTTTAGAGTTAATAAAAAAAAATAAATTATAGTTTAAAAAAACTAAAAAACACGCTTTTAGAGTTAATCAAACTAAAAAGTAAAAAAAAAAAAAAGTCAAACTGTTCTAAAAAGCGTGGGGTGCTTTGTATGACATTTTTAAACTAACTCTGCATTTCGGAATGAAACCAGTACAAAAATTATAACGATTGACTTCGAGCACTCCACGCTTTTAGAACAGTGACATTCATTTTCTAGTCAGTCATTTTATTTTTATGTTAACAATTATTTTTTACTTTTTTGTTTGAATAACTCTAAAAGAGTGTTTTTTTAAACTATTAATTTATTTTATACATAAGATCCCTTCTTTACAGATGTATTCTCTATCAGAGCAACAGTTTTCATCATATCCTACCTTTTTTTTACGGTATTGCATTTCCTATATCTGGTAGTGTGTATATCTTCAAATTTGTAACAATTTATGATTTACATGAGCTGTATATTTATTTTTGTTACTTGAAAAGATCACCGTAAAAGAAATTTTTACTGATTCTGATGGCATAAAAATAATTTCATATGAATTATAAAGATAATTAAAGCATAAAAATTGCGTAATTTAATATGATTTTTGTAGTTGTTATAAAAAAAGATAACAATGATTTAAATTCACTTTAGCAATAAAATTTCAGAAAATTGCTTTAGAAACTTATCTACATCTCTATTGTTTGATTAAATATTTAATTAATAGTGGATAATTTTATAATTTTAAAATAACTACTTTTGTTTCACCAATTTAAAAATTTGCAAGACAAAAGAAAGCAATATTTTAATCTTTTTATATGCTTACATTTAATATAATATTTTTAGACTAGAATGATTGCTTTTTTTGAGAACATGTTATGCTTCGTAAATATTAGTCACCAAATTGCAAATTATTAATATTAGATAAACCTTCAGGAAGTAGAAGTTCCCAAGCAAAGAATTGTTTTTACAAATAGAATTATTGAATTAATTTATTTTTGTTCCTTTTATTTAAAGTCTCTTTGGCATCTTTAAAAAGTAATCCTTAAATTTAGTGCAGGAGATTTTCAGTTTATAAAAACTATGCAAAGTAATTTGTTTTTCATAAACTTTGAATTAAATTTTTGTTGTATATTTTTAAATTTTGAACGAAAAAAATGAAGATATGTTTTTTGGAAATTCATTAATTTGTGAATTGAAAATAATTTTTCATTAATTTGTGAATTTCTATTTTCTTTCAAGAACTCAGAGACAATGGCGAGATAACCAGAGATTCTTGTCAAGGATCACGAGCGGTGAGTGCATCTTCTTATCAACATTACAGTTAATTATGAAAAGAAACATTATTACCCGTCTTCCTTTAAAATAAATAATTTCCCTGCTCTTCATGTTTCATTCAAATTATTACGTATACTACTGTGCCCAGAAAGTAAAACCAATTTTCAATTCAAATTTACCGGGCATATGGAGTTTCATCTTTTTTTTTTTTCAGGTTGTTGGCACTATTCTTGATACCTGCGTGAAATTTCACGTCAAAATATTCATTACTGTTTGAGTTACACTTGGTTTTGTAAAACGCTATAAGCTGATTCCGGCGATTTTTGAAACGTCTGACTTCATTGAGTAAAGAACTTGCGTTCAATTTTGTTTGCGGAAACATATAGAATGTTGCAGAAGGCATTCGGTGAGCAAACTATATCAGAAAGAAATGTTTACAAGTGGTATAAACAATTCAAAGAAGGCAGAGAACGCGTTGAATCTCAGCCGACGAAGCTCAAGTCCACAAAATTAAAGATTTTGTGCTTGCAAATGTTCTCGAGAATTCCGACTACATATGGAAGAGAGAATAGTGAATTCAGTAAAAAAAATCAGTATACTAAATGTTATAAGTTTTTAAATTAAGCTGAAACAAATATACAGAATAATTATAATTAAAGTCCCACTTTCAAAATGCTGTAAAAAAGAACCACTCGTCACAATGGGTTCAAATTGAAGAACTGAATTGAACTGAAGATATTTGAAGGGAGAAACGATGTGATATCAGAAAAAATTCCACCGAGTTTTCCTATCCAATTTGATATAACCATACCGTGGTGGTTGAACTTTCCACTAACAGTGTCACAACTGTTGAACGACTTGGAAGTCATTTTTTTCGTCAAAAAACAGAATCAATCAAGCACATTGACATTGAACACTACAATGGGTTTAATGTGCTACTCAAGCCAAATACGTTGTCATTTCGATTCCAAATGTCACTGGCAGCCGAATTCACTTTTTTATGCCGCTTACAGTGCCATCTATCAATGCACTTTTGAACTGTTTTTAATGCCGTACCGTTTCTTTCTTCTTCAAGTATCTTCAGTTCAAATTTGAACTCATTGTGACGAGTGGTTCTTTTTTACAGTATTTTGAATGGGGGACTTTAATTGTAATCACCCTGGATATATACTTGCATTAATATAATCCATTTCTATATAAATATATTGTAAATAAACACATGATCTGTATGTTTTAAATTTTGCATTTCAATTATGTTCTGAAATGGTTCAGGAAAAGAAATTTAATCCTTTTAGACATATTTTCCTTAAACAATCATCATTTATTTTTGCTAATTTATGTTGTTGTTGTTGCTTATCCCCTTGTTTAGAATCCTAAACCAAACCCAGTAGATCATGCTGCATCAATCGATCGTAAACGGTCATCCCCTCATTCAACAGTTGGCTCACAGAGGCACCAATACAATCGATGAGATGAGAGGGAAACGCGATGGCCGAACAATGACAAAAGGGTGTTGTTTCCTATTAGGATTGATTGTGAAATTAATGTAGGGAGTTTTGTTCATAGAGGAAAACCTGAAGAAAATGTCAACAACATATATTTAAACAACACATCACAGCAAATATTACATATAAAACGCTTCTTCTTTTGCCATTTTCTTGAACACAACCGTGTCATCCATTTTCTTTTCTCGTATCACTGTTGCCGCTCCAGCACATAGAAAACTTACCTCTCATTACAGCTACAGTTTAATCTTGCGCGCGACAAAGGGTAAACGTCTCCATTGAAGGTCAAACTCTTAGTGTGGCCAGTCCTTAGTCTAGCTAAAGCCGTTTGAACAGACCTAGGACAGGAGCACTGCAAGGACATACCAGGATATTTAGCGGCGTACCATGCAGGAATTGGTGGCGATATTATATATTATATTAAGATTGAATGAGAATATTCTTGTTTTGTTTGGAAAATTCATCACTTGCTAAAGGAAGTTTAATTCTTTTTTTCAGGAGTGTATGAAAGTTAACATGGAGAAGGTCCGATGCGCTATCGATGCAGAGCCTTCAGAGGAATGCATGGCCGAAGTCCAAACTTTCATGAAAGGTGGCATCTGCAGCAAATAATGCACACGAATATGTTTCATTTCTATCCGAAGAAAACATTAACCAATATCTTAAATTGTAAGTTTATAAAATATTAAGAGTAGGCTGTGAATTCTTTCATAATAAGAATAAAATGATTTAAAATGCTTATTGGGCTTTACTCATTTGATTCAACATTTGAAACCATTACAATAGACAATATTTGAAACCATCACATGAGATTTAACATTTGAAATCATCATATGAGATTTAACATTTGAAATCATCATATGAGATTTAACATTTGAAATCATCATATGAGATTTAACATTTGAAATCATCCCATGGGATTCAACATTTGAAATCATCAAGGGGGATATAACATTTGAAATCATCATGGGGGATATAACATTTGAATTCATCATGGGCGATATAATATTTGAAATCATCCCATGAGATTCAACATTTGAAATCTTCACATGGGATTCAACATTTGAAATCATCCCATAGGATTCAACATTTGAAATCATCACATGGGAAACATTTGAAATCATCCCATCAAATACAATATTTGAAATCATCACATCAAATACAACATTTGAAATCATCACACCAGATTGAACATTTGAAACTATCACACATCAGATTCAACATTTGAAATCATCACATCAGATTCAACATTTGAAATCATCACATGGGATATAACATTTGAAATCATCACATCAGATTCAACATTTGAAACCATCATATTACATTCAACATCAAAAGAAACACATTTGAAATTGACACACTCGATTTAATATCAAAACCAACATATTTAAAACTAGCACATTGGATTCAACATCTATATTAATGTATTTGATACCAGCAAGTTCGCTTCAATATAATAATTAGTAAATTTGAAATAGTCTATTAAATTCAACATCAGAACTAGATATAATACAATGAATCAGTACTCAAAAATCAGTGCTAACATCAAAACTTTCGCATACAAGTAAAACTCCTTTATATGCTCTCAATTTGTTGGAATGTTATATTTTAAATTTAGTAAAATATTTCAAATATTTAAAAAATTTTCTCCTAATATCAAGTGACAATTCAAATTAACGTTAGCAATAAAATATGTTTGGGTGTAGGGTTGAAAACCCTACCTAGTAAAAATAAAAACATCTTCTGTCTCAAAATCTGCCAGTTTTCGAACTTGTTGGGTAGATTTAAATTAATTGGAGTATGTTAGAGCAAATGCTTCTTAGATGATATTTTTCTAGACAAATAATGATAATGAAATTCCTTTTTGCATTTTTTAGTAGGATAAAAATAAATACGCTTATGTTTTTAATGATCATTTAAGTATTATTAATTTTCTGATACTTTTGCCCACGATGTCTTTTCATTTTATGAAAATGTTCTAATTATACTCAAAAATACATTTTCCCCCTGTTAAATTGATATTTAGAAAAGTACCAGATATAGTTTGTTTTCCAAATCGATATTAATACATTTGATAAATTTTTCCAGGCATCACACATATTTTGAATAAGACAAAATGTTTGCTAAAATTTAAAATTTCAGTTTACCATGTACCAAAACTTTTAAATATCATATCTGCACGAATAATTATATCTAATAACTTGATCATTCAATGTATTATCAAAACTATTTATGAATTAGATTCATTAAATTTGTGTGAAATATTTCCAAATTATATTTTAAGGCTACATTAAATAAAAATACCTTTAAATATAAATAACCTTTTTAAACTGTAGTTTCTACATTACAAAAAACAGAGTAATTTTTTTGGTAAAAACAAACAAAAAAATCTATAAAAACAAATCTATTTGGAATGTACATAATCTATTTCTTGCAATTATTCTACAATAAAATCTTCCATGATATAAATGTGCAATATTAATTAAAAATGCTTTAAATGGATTCATTTATATCGCGATAAATCGTAATTAAATGCTCTTCGCTTATAATTTAAATATAAAAATACAGCATTTAGAATTATGTATGAAACAAAAAAAAAAAAAAATCTGTACAAACAAATCTATTTGGAATGTACATAAGCTATGTATTTCTCGCAAATATTACATAATAAAATCTTTCAGGATATAAATGTTTGATAATGATATTTTTCAGGTTTGGTTGAAATGGCATAAGATATATAAGATAGGGTTTTTTTTATGTTTTTAAGAATATGTTTTTTTTATGGTGTCATAGTAGTAATTCATATTCTTGTTGGTTCTTATCCCACTTGGTCGACATGCAGATCAAGCCAATGAACCCTTATGGACTCATGGTTGAAGGAAAAGGGGGCACTTTCGGTTGTGATGGAGCACCTATAGGTAGTGTCTGACTGGGCTCCGTGACGCTCTACAGTCATATTAGACCGAGACATATGGCTTAAAGTGGATTTCTAACCACTACAAACGTCTATAGCACAAACCCGAAACCTGTGACACCGAGCTCCAGCAAATTTCATTGTGGAAGTATATCATGTTCGAAAACTCGTTGAAATGTTGTGAATAAATTTAATTTGTATGGATACATTAGTTTAGTATGCCAGTTTTATCATTAATTACTGCTCGACCCGTGATTCAATTGTAACATCCAATGCAGTCCCTTCTATCAGAAAGAAGAAGATTCGATGGCGATTATTACAGTCTATGAAAAGTGCCAATCTACAGTCAAGTTGCCGGTGAGAATTTTATGGGTTTTTTACCTTAAAAAATCACAAATGTGCGGCATATATAAGTTGACTCAATAAAAAAATACACATTATTTCCTAAATTAAAAACATTTACATTATTTATTTCAAAAATACACACATATTGACATTCATTTGATTTAAAAGCATCAGTCATTATTCAATGAAAAAATATACATTATTTGATTTCTTACAATTAAAATCTACTTAATAAAAAAAATTACACATTTGAAAATGCTTCCCATTGCTTATGCAAATTTTGAAGAGCAGGAAATTTATATTAAATGGGTGGATTATTATAAAAGGAATCATAGTTTTCTTTTCCCAAAATTAGTCATTTATTTATTCACTCATTTCTGACCTTAGTAACACATCCTATCTATTTATAATCTCCCTTTAAGCTAGTTGGATAAAATTTAAGAGAGTGAAATGTTAGCTCATGTTTTTCATTTGGCTTTAACTTACAATAAAAATTCCAACCACAACCAAATTTATTAAACCGTCAAGAATTCTAATGGATAAAAGTAATAGAGATATCTGCATATTAATCATCAACTGTTAATTTGTTCATAAATTTGTCTTAACTTTACAATTAATTTAATCCTTAAATTTTTAATTGTCAAATAAAGAACATGATTCTTCTTTTAACTGAGTGCATTCTGAATCAAACTTAAAAAGAGCTAAAATATTTATAAAAATCAATTATATTTCTTTCAAATATATAAAAATATAATCAATTATATTTTTTTGAAATATATCAATTATATTTCTTTCAAATATATAAAAATATAATCAATTATATTTCTTTCGGACATATGAAAATATAATAGAAGAACAAAAATTACCTTATTAAATCTATTATAAGAAATGAGGCAATTTTTCTGTTATTCTATGAATTCCATTATGCTAACATACATAGTATTTTTTTAGAATATTTATTCGTGAAAAAGTATAAACCAAAACAAATTTCGAATGCAATTACAGCTATGCAAATCAACATTTTCCCTCAGCCAGAGTGAAATGTTAGTTCACGTTTTTCACTAAGTGCATTTTTGATAAAATATAAAAAGAGATTATATATTTATAAAATCAATTATATTTCTTTCAAATATAATAGAAGAAAAAAAGTTAAATCCATTATAAGAGATGGGGAAATTTTTCTATACCTCTATATTTTCTTTTCTGTAAAATTACTTTTTGTGACCGTGCTCCTTTCTACGCCCTGCGCCCCTCGTGAGTTCAAAAAGAAAACGTTAGTAGGTATCGAGATTCTCACCCGAGAAGACGTACAGCGCAACTGGCACTGTTACCTCAGAGACGTTTAATTTACAGTCTCTCACCCAGAGAGAAAATATAGTTAGCTTAATCTTGTACATAAATGGGCCTATAAACTCTCATCCTGAGAGGAAGTATATATCTTGTTTGGTTTGTCGCTCTACGGTCATCTTGTACATTTTAGCCTAAATAGATCGGGACTTACAGTTTAACGTGGATTCCGAACCATCAACAAACATCCATACCACCGCCAGAATTCGAACCTGAAGCCTTCGGTACCAACTGCTAGAGCACTAGCCAGTTGGCCATCAGGCCGCGTGTATATCCTGAGTATATTTTCCTGAGTATAGGAAATATATCTAGTGCATACAATGCAAACATAAATATCTTTATTTACAGCTTAGAAGTGGAATCCTTCCACGAATCTTTAATAAGATGTCTTTAAATGTCTTGCATGTTGTGTGTTAAATGTTTTTTTGTAGTTAATTATGGTGTTAATGTCATGTTTACACGCTTGTAAATAAAACTGTGTGTTCTTAAACCTGTGTCTCAACCCAACCCCACCCAGATCCAGCTGCACAAATAAACGACGAATACTATACTTTATGGCTTCCTTTATGCTAACAAATACAGTATTTTTTAAAAAATATTTATTCGTGTAAAAAGTATAAGCCAAAGCAAATTTCGAATTGAATCACAGCTATCCAAATCAATATTCTCCCTCTGCCACAATCACGCATGTATTTAAATAAACAATCAACTTCCTTCTTGTCTTCTCTTTACAACATTCAATGTCAAATGTATCAAGGACGAATCTATCTGGCGTCAAAAAGTTATATAAAATCGACTTGTGCATTTTAAATTTTAGTTTGGGTCCATCATATGATCAAAATGAATTTGCTAGTGTCTATAACATTGATTTCCATAGCGACAATTTCTGGAATTGCTCTAGCGCGTCGTGGTGGAGGAGGTAGCCGAGGTGGAGGATCGGGAATAAGATGGGGAAGTTCAAGTGGATCATCTTCTAATTCTGGCGGTGGTTCAAATTGGCCATCTTCTGGTAGTCAAAGTAGTTCAAATTGGCCATCTTCTGGTAGTCAAAGTAGTTCAAATTGGCCATCTGCTGGTAGTCAGAGTAGTTCAAACTGGCCATCTTTTGGTAGTCAAAGCAGCTCAAACTGGCCATCTTCTGGTAGTCAAAGTAGTTCAAATAGCCATTTGGATAGTCCAAGCAGAAATTATGGGAATCCAAGTGACCACAGGGATATTCCTGGTGGATATAGAGATGGACCAGATCGACCCACGAGCGGTTCAAGTGATTCATCTTCTGGAAGTATCGGTGGACAGAGGCATCCAAATGGACAGAAAGTTGATTCTGATGATTTTGGAAGGCAAGGGGGTGTACAAAAAAGTAGTTCCAATAAATATCGGTTCGGTCGAAGATTTCAGCAGCATGATTCAGGTAGAAGACCATCTTCTGATTCAGATGAACCTTATGAAAGTACCACAGGATCAAACTCAGAAAGCCTAGACATGCCTCTTAGTATTTATGATATGTTTCCCATGTGCAAAAGTTTTGTAGATGCTTTGAGTATAAAAGAAGAAGGTATGTTTAAGTTTACTTAACTTTAATGAAACTTATTTATTTTTTCTATAAAATTTAGGTATCATATTAAGTCATACAAATATTTATCCTAAAATTTTTAATGTCTTTTATATTAAATGTTTTTTTTTGCCCTGTTATTATCGGCTGCTACATAGTTTGTAATGCCCACTTTCGTTATCACGATTTTGTATAAAATGGTCTTTGAAGGATTCGCATTTTCAACCTCTTCTTGAGCTCTATGGAAGAGCATTAAGGCTACGAATTTATCTTGCATATCCTTTGCATATATACAGAATCGTTCAAATAGGCTTCATTTAAGGGTTTTCAACCCCAAACTAGCTTTCTCTAATTCCGAACCGCGACTTGTTATTTATTAGACTCCCCTCCTCTGTTATACGAAAAATAAATAATGAAATTTTATTTTTTAAATCAGGTGAATTTTTCTTAAATAAAAAAATCCTTAAGCATTTGATTAAAAAAAATTTTAGCCTTAAATGAAATTAATGTTACTGTTAAAATGTCCATCTAAAAAATAATCCGCCTTAAAATGTCCATCCATGTTTAAATGTCCATCTACAAGTAATAATACATTTCTTTGTCTTTTTTTATTTATCAATCATTAATTATATTTTTAAACTTACTTTCATAATCGATTTTATTTTCTCAAAATCTTTATAATTATACAAAATGTCGATTAGAATATATTATAAAAATGCAACGCAAACGTAATATATATATATTTTTTCTTATTCTAGAACTTATGCAAAATGGTCAGATTGATTCGAAAAATTGCCAGGAGCAGGATGAAAATGTAAGCATGGCGCTATAAATGGTTCTATTTTAGATTATAATGTATTACGCATTAGATTTAGGTCATTTTTATTATTTTAATTAATTATCCTTATATGAATTATTATTATTCTGAAATTTGCAATGGCCAGCTAACGATGATATTAATTTCTTAAGTATAGTATTTGTTAATTGAATTAAAAGTATACTACTTTTTCATTAAATTAATGTACCTAAATGCAGCAGAACTTTTAAAAAAAAAAGTTATTTCAAAAGTAAATCTGAAAATTGTTCATACAATACCGACATAGCATAGTAAGAATCATTTTTCAGAGTATATAAAAGTTTCTTATAACACAGTTGGCATAAAAAAAGTCACTTAAAATGATTTTCGCAATTATCATTTGAACTACACATAAATGTTATCATTGGGAATGGTTCTAACTTATAATACAATGCAGTTGATTAACAAAATTAATTAGCGTAGTTAATTAAACCACTAACTCGAAATTTTGCCTTTATGGAACAGGAAAATTTAAACGCTATCAATTCAGTATATGATAATTTTTTAGAGATTTTTGTGGAGATTTTGTACGGATCTTTGTAATTTTTTGTAGAGATCTGCTTAACAGTTTTGAATATATGCGACTTCAAAAATTGACTTTCATAATTTTAAAGGAAACTTTCCCATAATAAGCAATATCTCGTGTTTTATTTAATATGTTTTTTTAAAAAATGTACTAGTCAAAAGAAATATTTTTTTGTATAAATTTTAGTTTTAAAAAATATTAAAATAATCTTTAAAACTGTGCAGCTATTTTACACAGCTATAATTTAGTTTTTAATAATATGCAAATAATTGATTTTTATATATGAATCACGATATTTTCACAACTTTGTTTTTCAAATAATATGCGCATATTTATTTCAGCATATTATATAGCTAGGTAAGATCTGGCCTTCATTGTTAAATAAACATTACAAGATATTTTATTTTTAATGTTGTGTTGAATAGAGACACAAAAATCATTGCAGATCATAATTCCGAAAAATTAAAATATAAGTCAACACATATTATAAAATAATGTGATAACTTTACGTAAGCGTCTAACATTATTCAATTATTGCCTTAAGAATATAATAATTTGATAAATTTAAGAACTATTTTAAAATTTTTTCATGAATTTTGACCATATCAGCATCATGTTGTACATGTTCCGTGTAATTGGGGCTAAGCTGGCTAGGCTAGAGCTCTGGCGCTCGGTGCCACAGGTTTCGAGTTCGAGGCCTGGCGGCGCCATGGATATTTGTATTGGTTCGGAATACACTTTAAACCATAGGTCCCGGTCTAATATGACTACTACTACACCACATCACTGTGACTAGAGCTGAGTTGCACAGTTCTATACAGTTTGATAATGATGTGGGTGAGAGAAGTCTGACTGGGCTCAATGATGCTTTTACAGCCATATGAGGCCAAGACCTACGGCTTAAAGTGGATTCGAACCACTGCAAACATCCATGGCTCCGCCGGGACACGAACCCGAAACCTGTGTCACTGAGCGCCAGAGCGCTAGAAATTCTGTTATTCAGGTCCCGGTCTAATATGGCTACTACTACTACTACTACTACTACATCACACCACAAGTGCCTAGAGCTGAGTTGCTCCTACACCGTTTGGGAATAATGTGGGTGAGAGAAGTCTGACTGGGCTCTGTGACGCTCTACGGTCATATTAGACTAGGACATACGGTTTAAAGTGGTTTCCGAACCACTACAAACATCCTTGCACCGTCGGGATTCGAACCCGAAACTTGTAATACCGAACGGCAGGGCGCCAGCCACTCGGTCATCAGGTCCCTCAGGTCTAATATGACTGCAGATCGTTAGGCCTCGGGCCGACAATCCCACCCCGAAAAAAAAGAATAACATCTCCTGTCTCGAAATGTGCCAATCGTTAGACAGGCCTTGGCCCATCATGAAGCTGATGAAGCCATCATGATTATTTAAATTGTCATTTTTCTAAATTTCTATCATTTTTAAAGCGAATATCAAACAGATAAATATTGTTGAACATTAGCAATATTTTTTTTTTCGCTACAGGTTTGTTTGAAGAGTGATACGCAGAAGATCAGATGTGAAATCACTGAAGCACCTTCACCTGAATGCACGGAGCAAGTGGCAGCTTTCATGCGAGGAAGCCTCTGCAATGCAGGACATAATCCCGACGACAATGAGACATGATGACACTATGTCGAAACATTTAGGAAAGAGATTGTATCATATACACTAAGAGGATTAACAAAGTATATTCCAAATCAAGGATAGTAGACAATAAATTTTTATTAAGAGAGACTTATTTTTATTTTTGAACCAATTAAAATATTTTAGAAAGGGAAAAACAACAGAACGTATTTAATTCTGATTTTCTAATGAATAAATCGTTATATCTTCTTTAAAAATCTGTTAAATTTTAATTCTATAGATTTGCCTTTTTCTCTATAATACCATACAGAATACCACGCTGAGTATATAGGAAACCACAAGTAGGAAACTTGGATGTGGAAACCAAAATAGGATTTTGAACGGGATAAATGATTATATCTTCTTAGAAAAAAATCTGTCAAATTTTAATTATATAAACTTCACTTTTTCTATACAATACCACACAGAATCCCACTCTGATTATGTATATAGGAATCAAAAATTTGGTTATAAGCTGCATTTGAAAACATAAAAACAGAAATTAAAGAAAATATTACGTTAAACAAGTATCAATTTAATTAATTAAATACACAAACTATAAACATATAGAAATACCTATCACTATGCAACGTGTGATCAGCTTCAATATCGAATGTGGTCACATCTACAACAGGCACAATTTACAATTGAATAAATATATTTGTACAAAAGTCCATTGTATCAGAAAAAAAAAATAAGTGGAAGATTCTTGTAAAAAAAAAAGTAAATTAATGGGTTTTGATAGCCGTCATACATCAAATACTCACCATGACAATTAAGTTTACGGAAACGTCAATTAAATAAGAGACCATCAATTGATAAATCTTTATTCTAACTCCTTTAAAGACCATGGGAGAAAGACTTAACTTTACAATTTGCCACCCAAAGATACTCTGTATTCCTAAAATTTAAGATTCGGTGGTCGAGTGGTCTGTCCCATTACCAAATGCACGAGAACATGATCTAACATAGTATGGATAAAGAATCTCGTAATTGTATTTCGCAGCAGTCTCAATTCTTCAATGGAAAACATGCTGATCAGTATGACATTCCATAGAGATTCGGGCCAAAACTATGATTCCACCTTCTCTATAACTATATCTTTCAACAATATTAGATTGGTTGTTGCAATTAAAGAATAATTGAAACGTTAAAAGTAAAATGATAAGAAACGAATCGAAACCCTTCCCATAATTTAATAATTTCTTAATTAATTAATACTAATTACAAGGATACCGAGAATACTCTATTAATTTCTCACAGAGTGATATGCATTCAGATATTTTCTTATAGAAAAACATAACCGACTATTAATAGAAATGTAAATATACAAAAGATTTTATGGTTTTTCCACCTTTTCTTTGCCTTAGGGTCCTTTCTAGATTGATTCAATAAAGATAAATTATGTTTATCAAAGTCCTTTTCTCAATTTTTTTCTTCGTATAGCAAATATTAAATATTTCTGATTAATTATATAAATTTATCTGAGGAATTAGCAATTTTAAATTCGTCATCCACTACTCTAGCAGAAAAAAAAACGTGATTAAATCTTAAAAGTATAAATCATTTATTAAGTATATATATCCTTTCCTTCTTAAATATACAGGAGTTATTTTAAATATCTGTTTAGATTAAAATCTAGCATCTTACATATCAACAAAAAACCACCAATTGTATTTTCAACGAATCTATGACGTTTCATACAATAGACTCACTAGAATATATTGATTAAACTTCCAATACCTCATGTTAGATTTGACAACAGTAGGAGTGATGCTATATTTCAGGAAACATTAAATTTTTTTTCATTAATTATTCCCTATAATACTTGTTTCATTTACCTACAAGCAAGCCACAGTGGTTTTTTTTTTTTAAATTACAGTTGGTTAATATAAAAAATTAATTTTTTTAACAGTGCCTGAAAGTAATAATAAATATTTATTATAAAAAAAATTAAATTAAGCTTTTTAAATTATGTGATATGAATTAGCGTTAAAAAATGTAAAACAATTAATTAAAATTGTACAAGATACATATTTTGGAAAAATATTAAAGAAATATTGAAATTGAATATTTTGGAAAAATGTGAAATTTTTTTGCCGGCTACTGAAATATTTATGTAATTTATTTTACCTTTTCGTCATTAGGGATTTTCTACGAAATTCTCACTATTTTTGTACAAAAGTTCCTTCTTTAAAGAAATTACTTATTTTTTTCATAACATTTCGGAAATTTATGCACAATTACGAAGTTCGAGAAAGGCCCGAAATTTAGGAATCTTGGAATTAATTGGGACAGTTAGCAGTTGAGCAAAAGCCACACAACTGTTAGTTACACTTAGTTATTATACTTAATTTTCTGTTAAACAAATTTTCATCTTACAGCATTCAATCAGTACTCTAATTTTTTCATAATCAGTATTCTAATAATTATCTGCAGTTATTCGCCTCTAGAAATATCAGAGATATAGCAAATTTAGAATTGATTAGGGTAAATGGTGGGAAGACTGTTATTCTTTTGGCAGATTTCATTCGTACAACTTTGAACGCTATCTGTGGCATTCTGAAACCCTACGGGATGACATTCCGATCTACAGATTCATCGTGCATAGAAATGGAAGTTTTCAGGTTGGAAACACTTATCGAGTTTCGAACTAAACATCTTTGATTTCAAAGTGTACCGCGGTATCCACTAGGATTTTGTGGTCCGTTAAATTGCAATTTAAAAGTATCTAAACAATAAATTCTAACAGAACACCTAAAAAAAAATTCCTTCCAGATTTACAATTGCAGAAATTAAAATTTAGAATTTACAATTGCAGATAGCATAATAATATTTTTTTATGACTCATGTAATATTTTAAAATTAAAAATTCTGCTTATTTTAAATATATAATTACTTTTAAATACTTCATATTTAAACTAAAAATAAATGTTTTACACCATATGAGCATCCAATTAAATTCATGCATAACAAAATCATTTCGATCCATTCAAAAAGAGTTCATTCAAATTTGACTAAAATAAAAACAGTAACAGTAAAAGGTGAAACAATATCGGATGAAACACTAGATTTATTATATAATTTTTTATTATGAGTACAGAAAATAAGTAAGAGGACACATCTTTTGAATAGAGTTCCATTGAAAGCAGGTGTGTCTGGCGAAAACACGAACACAGATTATTCAACGCAAAATCTTCACGTATATTTATCCAATCAACCTTCGTAACTGAGCACAAGCCATTGAACATCATTCAGTAATAAAACATAATCACGCAACATATTGTTAACCCATTGAACCTTTTTCATACAGTCCTCATGATTCATAATCACATGATTTAACTTCCTCTCTCTAACAGTTGATGGTAGTCTATAGTATAAATATCATGCACAATGCATGCATTCTTCCATTTGAATAGCCATCATGAATTCGTTAGTGGTAGTGATATTAATATGCAGTGTTACGATATCTACTTTGGCTCAAGCTCGTGGTGGCCCTGGTGGACAAGGTGGTAGGGGGACCAGGTAACCAAGGTGGACAGGGTGGACCTTATGGAGGCCGAGGTTCACCTGGAGGACCATGCCAAGGAGCAGGAGGTCTGAGGGGGACCATGGACCAGGTGGTCAGGTGGACCGCCTCAGGGTGGACCTGGTGGTAGAGGTGGACCAGGGGGTAGAGGTGGACCAGGGGGTAGAGGTGGACCACCACATGGTGGACCTGGTGGTAGAGGTGGACCACCACATGGTGGACCTGGTGGTAGAGGTGGACCACCGCATGGTGGACCAGGTGGTAAGAGGTGGACCACCCCATGGTGGACCAGGTGGTAGGGGGACCACCACATGGTGGTCCAGGCAGTGGTCCTGGTGGACCAGGAGGAGGACACCATGGTCCACCACCTAATATTTATGAAAATTTTCCAAGCTGTGAAAAATTGGCAAAAGCAATGAGGGAGGAACATGAAGGTGAGTTACATTGACATCAATTAATGTTAAGAACTGAATTACATTTGTAGTTTCTTAAATACATGAAATATTCAGAATTATGTAGTCGTAATAGTTTCAGGTCATAACATGAAAATAATTTTTTAAGACATCTTATAATTTATGAAATTTAAATAAATATTTAGAATTCAAAACATATATTTAATTTATAGCTTTGTCATTAAGCTGATGTTAATCAAAATTAAATGTGAAAATGCATAATGGCATACATATGTATATATTATTATAAATTCAAAGTCTAAAAAATTAATGAATTAAACATTCTAAATGTAAATAAATTGCAAATAAATTTTACGAAACATTGTTGTGCATCAATCAATATCATCTATATTGCGCTCCGATTTTTATATTTTTTATGATGCTTTTTTATTGTTTTTCTTGTTAGTGTTTGTATGCAATTCATATGAGTGTATTTTTATTATATTACTAGCATTCCCCCTCCACGCTTGCTACCGTGTGTCAAATCTCAAAGTTTGCTTGGCAGTTATTTTCTTTTGTTCTCTTTATTAAAAGGAACTTCAAGAAATTAGGAAATACAATATTCACGTAGCCCGTGGCAATCAAAAGATTTCTTCAACGATATTTTAGTAATATAGGAGGTAATACAAAATACTTCATAAGTCTAACCTTGTATCCAAATATAGTAATCAAAGGCAATAGAAAACTTTAAAATGAACTAAAAATGTGATATTAAAACCGTAATGTAAATATCACATTAAATTCACATTTTAATAATCTAATAGAAGTGTTTCTCTTGGTTATGAGCAAAAATACAGATTTCGATCTATTGTTTATTTTCTGACTACAATTTAAAAACAAATGATAATTTTAATGGTGTAAACAATATTTAAAACTATTATTGTTGCTTTTTTTCCATTTAAATAAATAAATTAATTATAATTAAAAAAATTTAATAAATATAATTAAAAATCTATGCAAAAAATGAAATTAATCCGTTTAAATTCAGTTCATGCAGAAATTCAAACTCATTATAGTTATTTTAGCTAGTAGTTAGTATAGTTATTGTATAGTAGTTATGATTTTATGTTATACATTGATATATACACATACAATAAAAGACAAAAAAAATATAAATATTGACACCATAAAATTCTTATAATTTTATTCCTTACAGTATTATAAGATTGAATATTTGTACCTTCTTTTCTTCTTTTTAAATACCAAACAAATATAAAACCAAGTGAATTAAAATTTTTAAAAATTAAGGAAAATCAAGGCAATTTTCTCTTGCTCTTTGAACTCTTCTTAATGCTAAAAACATATGATGATGCAAATTAAGAAATTTTTAAAAGTTGTAAAAAAAAAAAAAAAATAATTGTTTTTTTTAAAGTTGATTTTGAACCAACAAATTAATTTAAACATTTATTTGTAAACACTTTTGTAGTAATAAATGTTTATAACAACTCTCATAATCAACAATTTTTTTTGTTGTTGTTCAATGCTGTGTTAATTTTTGTGTTGTATTTATTTTAGAGCGTATGCAAAATGGGCCGCCAGCCTGCTTTGGAGAAAGTCTTTCAGTAAGTGTTTGTAAATGACTAATTGGATACAGTAGATCAGTAAAATTGATAAAGCAGTGAAAAATGAAATTTACGACATAATTATAAAAAAGTAATTCTCAGTACTTTTTAAAGTGAAGTATAAGTAAAAAGTAAAAGTGTGAGTGAAGTCACTCAGTAAAAGTGAAGTATTATAGTTCAACAACGATTGTGTGGAAGATAAGCAAATGGCCTAGTCGAATGGATTCAAATAGACCGGCCTAATGGGTCTAGAATAAAACCATAGCAAAATTCATAGACCATCCATAGCAACATTCATAGACCATCCATAGCACCATTCATAGACCATAGCGGCTGCTATGGTCTAAGAATAAAACACTTAGCACAATTGTGGACTGTAAAAAACACAGCTGCTTTATTCGAAAACTAAAGGCACACTGCTGGTGTTACATTTCTTTCTCCCTCAGCCAGCTCACCCCACGCAGACAGAGTGTTTATATTATCGGGCGCTTGCTTCCACTTAGATTTTTTTGGTTTTTGGCTATACACGTGGAGCTATTTTTCATGAGGTAACAGGGGCGATAAGTATTTTCGGAGAAAGTCTAATTACAATAAAAATAATTTTAAATTTTAATAATTGAAATTTAATTTTACATTATATCAAAATAAATATTTGATAAAAAAATCCCAATAACTATTGAATCTTTTTTTCAAATTGCTTTTCGCCACTTATGTCTAGTAGCTTTAAATTAAGCAATCAAGCAATCAAAGTGTCCGTTTTTGCCTAAACCGGATGTTTTTACCTTTCCACACAATCGGTGCTCGATCTATATAGTTGGTATGATTCAAAAGTGATCAGGAATTTTGCAAAGATGCCAAATACTATGGATTCTTTGGAGTTGTAACAGAATATAACAAAAATTTTGGAGTAACATATAGATTGCGAAAAAAATCATATATATTTGGGAAAAAAAAATTACTAATCACTTTCCAACTCTTGCACAATTAAAAAACTTTACTATTTGCTTGAAAAGTAGCTCAGATTTCATGAAAAGTTAACTTTTTTAATAATTACAGGCAAGTCTAGATTTAAACCACCCTTTCAGAGTTTATCAGTGTGACCTCGAAAAACATACCCCCTTATCCTCCTTACCAACGAGCCTCCAGTAGTAATTTGGAAGGTTATGTATCATTTGATGTGCGAAAAACAACCCAAACACGACTGTATCTGGAGAGTGTATTTCTTTTCTTGAGTGTTCGCAAATGTTCTCGCATGCTTTGCGCTTTCCGGTCCCATTGGAACAAACCGTCTTGTAGAACTTTCGTGAACGACTCTCGCAGCTCTTACTGTCATATCTGGACGCTACATAAGCAAGTAACATTTTAAATGTTATTCGATAATATGCATAAATAAATTGAATGTCGCTATTATGCTTTTCTTTTATTATAAAAAAGAAGTGTTAGTATGTTGAAGACTTGATTTAAAAATAGGAGGATAGAGTTTAATGGATAAGTTTAATATTTGTACGTATAAATGTTTTTATAAGTTTTCTTTTTATTCTTATATGCTTATAATTTCATTTTAAAATGCTGTTATACTATGACTTTAAAAAAGAACAATATTTTTTTCTTTATTAAATACAATCTGTAATGAATTATATATGCACACGTATTGGTAATATAATGCCTTAAATTATCTCTCAATAATCATATTTTGTTAAAATGTTTTGAATTTTTAAAGTTGTAAATATACTTTATACATAAATTGTAGCGTACAGTTGTAAAAGTGCATCGCTGTTGATGTGAATTTAGTAATAAAATAAATTGTTATTTCTATTGGAAGGCAAGTGTGCTTGCTACTTATGCCCCAACTCAATTCTACGGATAAACGTCAACAACTATTGAAAATTACTGGACACTTTATTGAAAAGTCTCATCTGAAATTTTTGCCTTTCTCGTACTGTAATGTCCAAATGATATCCAGAACTTCTAAATTTTTATTTATACAGGGTGATTATAATTAAAATCCCATTTTCAAAAAGCTGTATAAAAAGAACCACTCGTCCAGTAAGTTCAAATTTGAACAGAAGATACTTGAAGAAGGGGACGGTATGGCCTCAAAAAAGTTCCACCAATTTTCCCATCCAATTTGGTATGACCTCACCTTGGTGGGCGGGCTTTCCACTAACAGTGTCACAACTATTGAATGACTTGGTAGTAATTTTCCCCGTCAAAAATCAAGCCAAACAAGTACATTGAACACTACAGTTGGTTTAATGTGCAACTCATGCCAAATACTTTGTCATTTCGATTTAAAATATAACAAAATTCACTTTCTTTATGCCGATTACAGCACTATCTATTGATACACTTTGGAACTGTTTTTTGATGCCGTACCTTCTTCAAATAGGTTCAATATAAAAGGTCAATAGTTCAAAGATTCAAAGGTTCAATAGGTTCAATATTTCCTCCTTCTTCAAATATCTTAAGTTCAAATGTGAACTCATTGTGATTGGCGGTTCCTTTTTTGACAGCATTTTGAAATGTGGGACTTTAATTATAATCACCCTGTAAGCTAAATAACGAATATCGTAAATTTAATGGAAACCAGCTATTCGTTATATAATTGTCAATCGTATTCACTCTCAACTAGGTAAAAAAAAAAATTGAAAAAAAAAACCCCCACACAATGCAATTCTCCTCTCAACCAACTGTTCTACTTCCTTCTTCAAATAATACTTTACTTCCTGGCGTTATATTTGCATTGCGTTTTCGGTGGCGTGATTATTGTTTGCTTCCACCACAAGCTGTAACACTGCTGGGTCTGTTCAATGGCGGTCTTAGTAGGAAGAAGTCATATTAGGAAAAATCCATTTCGAGTAAGGGAGTCCGATAAAATTTTGGATCTACTTTATTTTTGACAACGATTTGTTGCCAAAAAAGAGTAAGTTGATCAACCATTTTGTCGTTGTTGTTGTTGTCGTTTGCCCTTGCAATCGAATGTGTTTCTTTAAATTGTTTTAGAAATTGGTTATAAATCTCAAAGTACCAAGTCAAGCCAATTAAGTCTCCTTAATTTCTTACTAAGGAGATCCATTTAGAGTAAGCTTAATTCATCAACAGGTTTGCTCTTTTTATAAATATTAATTCTAAATCACAATAAAATCGAACGTTTTTTTTTCTTATCAAATGGCAAAGGATGTTTTGATTATATGAACAGTAATTCAATAGAAATACACTTTAATTTTTAAAGCTAAAATGTATAAGCCAAAACCTTTTGGAATAAAAAATAATTGGTTTTTTAACATTTTATCGAAATGTATTCATTCATTTGAAATAAAATCAATGCATCGATTTTATATAATTCCTTCTTTTATATAATTTACATTTACATAAAGGGTGTAGGCACTATTTTAGTCCACGAGGCTTCTAGCTTCCCAATACAACTGCAAGATTTCTCCTTGGTGCTGAGCTTCCCGGTTCAGTCAACATTTCGAAAGATGTTCTGAATTCATTGTTCCAGCTTTACATATTGGGAAAGAGTTCGAGCTTATCCTGCTTCCGCAAGACAATCGTGTCCGGTTCTTAATAGAAAGTTGGCAGCCGCCGCTTTACGCGGTCTAGTGTTAAAGATTTTCCTGCTGTCTTGAACATTGTGCCAATCTTTGGCTTCAGGGGCAGACAATACGATAATATCTGCTTTCCGTCTACGCTTTAGTTTCTAGTTGACCTTGAATCCTGTAGGTCCTGGTCCTAATAGGATCGTAGAGCGCTGCGGGGGCATTGTTACTCCGCGTCCGTGGCTTACCATCAAGTTACACGCTCCCCCTGGGTAATGCAAAGTGAGTAACATCGGTGCAGCCCTTATGGCGAAGATCACGGTCTGTTTACCAGCTGCATTAGAAGAAAACATTGAATCCTAACGCTTGGTGGTAATGTCATAGGAAAAGTGGCAGACATAATAATATCAAAGTTATGGAGGGGAAAAAAGTTCGTCTCAGACGCTTTGACTTGTAACCATTTCCTATCAGTTCATGCATCAAGCATGCATGTTTCAGAGGTTTCTAGGACACACCAGAAACGACATGTACTTCAGTACCCACATTTGTCAAAACGATATTGAGCGAATATCCCCAAATAAAACAATGGGAGGGTAAACATTCTCCTCCTCGACCTCGAAGTAAGGACTTACCAACCTATGGATTTTCATGCGAATATTCGACATATAAATAATGGTTTTTATGTACGAATTTGGTGTTGGGGTTTGAACGACTTTCAAAGTTCGAAAACTGGGCCTGATGGCCAAGTGGCTAGCACTATAATGCTCGGTACCAAAGGTTTTGGGATCGACTCCCGGAGGTGCCATGGATGTTTGTGGTGGTTCAGAATCCACTTTAAACTAGGTCTCGATCTAATACGATCGTATAGCGTTGTGGAGGAAGTGTTACTCGTGTCCGTAGCATACCTTCAAGCTAAAAGTGTCCCTAAAAGTGTCGGTGCAGCCCTTTCTTATGGTATAAAGATAGCTGCCTCTGTATTGCCAGCTGCATTACGAAGAAAAATGTTCGAAAACCCAACTTACAAAACACAAAGTTGTTTCGTCTTTGCTTAGCAAGACAACAATAAAATTTGATTTTCGTAATATATTCGACGATAGATTTGCAGAATATATCCATTGTTGACAGAATATAATGTAAAATTAATCGATAAATATATTTAAATGATATACATATCGATTAATTTTATAATTTAACGATATATTATTATTTATTTTTACTTTTGGCACATTGATTAACGAAATTAAAGAAAAGGAAATTGCAAAACTGAATAAGGCTTAATGAAGTTTGAAAGCATTGTTACGAAATATAACCTTACAAATTTGTTTCGTAGTAGTGAAGGCTATTTACCATAATGTCAGACGTTTTGTAATTTTGAAATATCTTATGAAAGGTCAATTAACATTTAGGAAATAGATGAAAATTCAAATTTCTTAATGTTATTTTTAGTTTCCTAATTTCTTCAAAAAATAATCTCAAAATACTTAAAAAAAAAAAAAAAAAAGTACGGTGAATGAAAGAAGTACTTTAATGAAAGAAGCATTTTCAGTTATTACCAATTAAAGGTTGTTTTCACAAAAGTTTTTTGAAGTAATTAAAAAAATAATTTAAAGCAAAATTTGAAATTTCGCTAAATAAAGTTAGTTTCATTATCATAAGCCATCTAGTTAAGTTTCCATGGATGTTTGTAGTGGTTCGGAATCCACTTTAAGCGGTAGGTCCCGGTCTCATATGACTATAGAGCGTTAGGTGTAGGGCTGACAACTCTACCTCGAAAAAACAAAACATCTCCTGTCTCGAAATCGTCCAGTAGGCAGGTGGCAGTGGCCCACCATGGGGCTGTTGCGCCACTGATGATAATGATGATGATCGAGTAAGTTTCATTTTTGAGATAGTGCATTCGATTATAAAACTTTAATACCTTCCAAAAAAAATTAAAACTTTTGATTAATTCTATATTTTTCTCCATTTTGACTTGTTTTGGAATATTTTTAATATTAATATTTTAAATTTTTGACGAAAAAAACATATTGGTATGCATTTTTTACAATAAACGTAATGCAAAAATATCATATTAGGAAAAAAAAAAATAGTTGTATTTTCAAAAGATTTTTAAAAAAACATATTCTTATTACTTTTAAAAATATTTTGTTAAAAAAAAAATATTTTTCTTTAAATTTGGTTGAATTTTTTTCTAAGTATCTTTTTTTTTTTTTCGCAAAAAAATATTTTAATTTCGCAGATTTTTTTTTTTTTTACATAATTTTTTAAAAATTTTAAATTTTTCCTGAGTTAAAATTTTACTAAATTCATTTTTTAATACAGTTTTCTAATTTGCATGACAGTCTAATATGAAATATTTTTTTTTTAAGTTGAACTCCGATGAATCAAAATTGCAATAAATAAAAAGTAAAGAAATATTTTGTAATCTTTCAGAACTGTGCACAGTCATTGAATCTATTGTTGTTCTAACGCAGCTGGCAATACAGAGACAGTTAACCTTAATGCCATAAGCAAGGAGCTGTTACTCATTTAGCACTACTCATGGGGCACGTGTAGCTTGAAGATATGATACGGACGCTAGTAACACTACCTCGATAGCGCTCTACGAGAGTATTAGACTGGGACCTACGGTTTGAAGTGGATTCGAACCACAACAAACATTCATGGCACCGCCGGGCCCGTAGTCATTGAATCTTCTTCATCAAATTAATGAATACTTATAATACTTATAATAAAAAATAAGTAATTAATAATTCATTATTTATTAATCACAATTAACGAATTATTAATATGGTTAAAAATTATATATTAACTTAATTATTATATTTTATAAATTACAGTCGAACCTCTTTAAATAAAACCTCGATAAGTCGAAAACCTCCACAACTCGAGCATTTTTTTTGTCCCCTTCCCTTCAAGCCCAAAAACTTCCATTACTCGAAATTTCAACCCTCCATAAGTCGAAATAATGAGTCTATTCCCACGAGCCCTTTTAGTATATATTTTCACTCCGTAACTAAAAAACCTCTGTATCTCGACCTCTGTATCTCGAACATTAGCAATGCTTGATTTTACAATCTTTTTACAGCCTTTACATCTCGATCATTTGAAACTAATTACCTCTATAGCTGAGAAAATAAGTTACCGACTTTAAGGATTTGCAAACAATGCACGTCATTGTTTCTTAGAAAACAATGTATGAGTATGTAGTAAATAGAATAACCCATTCTATGAAATAGCAACTCGGAAGAAAAAGAATTTTCTGCTCTTTATGGCTTAGATAATGCTATAGATAGAGAACGATCGAATTGTTTAAAGCAAAAAAAAATATATGAGAATAACTGACTTTTTTAATACATAATATTTTTAATTTTAAGGTTGTTTCGGAATTATTTTGATCTTTTATTGTAGTACATAATATAATTTTTTAAGTTGCAAATAAACATGTTTATTAACTCTGTAACTTGAATTTTTATTTATTTTACCTCTCTAACTCAAAATAAGTTAGAAAGAATCTAAACCTCTACAATTCGAATATTTCCTTACAAAATCCGCGTAAGTCGAAAACTCTATAATTCGAATTATTTGCCGTCTCCCTTGAAGTTCGACTTACAGAGGTTCTACTATATATATAAAATTTATTATTAATATTATAAAAATAATACATTTTATCTTTGTAATAATACGTTAATTACAAATTAATTAATCAATTTATTTATTTTCCATTATTATTATTAATTTATTTTATATTATTTAAATTTTTCAGAATCAACTATTTTTATTATTTAATGATGATAAAATGGCGACCTATATTTAGAATGAGATTACTGAAGAGATACGATTTTACTCTGCCGGAAAACGCTAAACGCCCCAGGGCGATTCTTTACATTCTACAAAGTTCCTAGACGAACTCGTCCTTTCGTCATCATTTCTAGCAGCTGTTACCCTATCCTCCAGTGGAATCTCTTTATATTTTACTATTTTATATTATACATTTTCTTCTTAAAATTTTGAACTTGGGGACATTTTCCTTAACTACTTATTTCCTGTTTTTTGATAACCATGTTTCTCCTACTTATCGCCATGTACTCATTTTGACCAGACAGGAGTTTAAGGCCCCCTGGGCACAAAGTACTCCGATAACTGACTGAGATTACTGAAATCATTAAAATTTTGAATATAATGATATACTGAACTCTTAAAACGTAAATCAAATTTTAAAATCAAAATTTTTTTAAAATTTATTTCTCAGGTTTATTCAAGCGACTGCGACACTGCGATGCAACTTTGCCGACAGGAAGAACAAAAGAGCATCCGATGTTCCGTCACTGAGGTAGCTGAACAGGAATGCATAGACGAAATACTGGCGTTTGTACAGGGAGATGTGTGTGATGAAGGGGAGTAACAGAAGACATCCCTTAAACTGTTGAAAAACAAAATCCCATTGAAATTTGATTAACAAATATGTCTTTCAAATTTTCAAATTAAAATTGCAATGTGTAGAAATTTCTTAATTTATAGTAAAAAATAAATTTTAAGTAAACAACTTTCATTTATTGGTCGTTTGTTTTTTTAAATTTTAATTATTTAAATAATTTGGAGGTATTAGGCACATTAAAAGATGGCCTGAATATATTTTTTATTTTCAATGGCAGACTACAATAAGCAATAAAATAATATATATATATATATAAAATGCTGAAATCTGCTCGGAAAATTTCAACTTATCATGTGTGAACATTCGAGAGCGGATGAATAAACTCAGGCAAGCAATTCTTGAAGAATGATGAATGAAGAATGAAGCAATTCAATGGAATACTATAAGAATGGCCAAATTCAAATAGCCACATGAATATAGCAATGTGGCAGATGTGGAATAGATCAAGCAATGTGGAATAGATCAAGAACTTCAAGAAGGAATTGCTCAAGAATCTCTAAAAGAATATACAAAATTAAGATAAATGTCGCCGTAAATGAAGAATGAAGTATTACCAATTCTACAAGAAATGTTATAACATTCAATAGTCAAAAGAATATATCAAGTTTGAAAATTCTAGTCGTAAATGAAGAATGAAGTATTCCAAATTCTGCAAGAAATGTTATCACATTTAATAGTCATAAGGATATATCAAAGTTTGAAAATTCCAATCATAAATGAAGAATAAAGTATGCAGAATTCTACAAGAAACGTTGTCACATACAATAATCAAAAGTATGTATCGATGTTTGAAAAGCATAAATGACAGAATGAAATACTGCAAATACAATAAGAAGCACTAGACAGATCAATAGGCACCGGAAAATGCCAAAAGTGAAAAATTTGAAACTTCAAAAGAAGGAATTGATCAACGCACTACGAGTATTTATAGCCATTGGAAATACAAATGTTTAAAATCCCACCCAAAACGAGAAAAGTGATTCAAAACCATACTGCAAAACACTCCAATCAAAAGTCAAATTCAACAGAATTTTTTTTTTTAAGATTAACGTTATTCATGCATCATTTCAAGAGTTAAGGGGCCCAAATTAAAATGTATGTGTGTTTAATTAGCCCCATTTTCCGCCAAAATTTGTAATGGAGTATAATTTGCTTGGCCCTTATTTTCGGATAACGTCACGGACCCCTAACCAGGACAACATCATGTTCACACATGATAAAAAAAGAACACAAGGAATGTAAAAACAACAACAAGGAGAATCGAAGGAGATCACATAGTGACATAATTAACCTAGGGCCTTATTTAAGGACCCTAACTTACCAGTAACGACCATACACCACAAAGGAAACAAGTGCAGGGCAGACAGGAAGATGAGAGGAACCCATGTCTTCTCCTAGATTGCAGAGCAGGTATTTTGGGCTTTAAAATAATCTCATTCGGAAAAGGTGATTGGCCAAACAATCATAGTTCGTCAGGAGTCTGAAAATGACAACTGCTTTAAACCTGGGTTGATCAGGGATGTTTACAATAAAGTTAAACCTGTCCTGAATATAATATATAATATATCTACTCAATACCGATACTCTATCTATACATCAATTGCATAGATATATTATTAGTACCATATCCATGAAGCATGTTTGGTAGATGCTGCAAGATTTCATCAAAAGTTAGTGAAATCAGCAGACAAATGAAAAAAAAACTTGAATCTTGAATCGTTTAAATTAGTGTTCTCCAAAGTGAGGTATTAAATTAGTGTTCTCCACAGGGGTACGTAAGTGATACTGGGAGGGTACATCAAACACACAGTTTGTTATCTTAAAAATAAACCGTATAAAAACTTAAAATACATCGGCAAGAAAGTAAGACTGACATTTTCAAAGGACAACTATTTATCTAAGAGTGTTTGTATGTGGAATTGTTTTCAGACATTAATTTAAAACGTTTTATGAAATTCAACAGGTCATTGAGTGTCGTGATGTAGAAATAATAAAACTTTTTTAAATCTCCCGTAAACAAAAACAAAAATACACTTAAACCACTATAAATTTAATTTGAGTGTTTACAGATGATTAATATTTTCTTCCATGTTAAAAATGTAAGGAAATAAGCATTTTTTTAAATCTACACATTTTAATCTTTAAATCTCTTTGGCTTCTAATTTAGAACTTTCTGCCAAGATGTGCCAAAAACTCTGACAAAAATTCCTTAAATTGTAAGTTTTAATCAGTTAAAAAAAACTGCATAGTTGTTTTTAAATAAATGCTTAAATTTATCATTATATATCACTGAAAAAGAAAATGGAGTCATGTTAGTGAATAATCAGGTTAATTAAAGTTAAAAGTAGGTCAGTTAAAAGTTATTTGTTTTTGTCGAATACTTGAAGATTCTTATTGTTGGTAATTTTAAAATTTATAATAATTTGTGCTCACTAACAAATATTTCACTTTCTGCATCTCTGTTTAATTCATTTTAGAAGATTTTAAATTTTTTATGTTGGAATATCTAATTTTCATTCTGATTTAGAATTTTTTTTTTTTTCATACATTTATATTAAAAAAAGATAAATTATACTGTTATCTTCTACCCGTTTGTGTAATTAGATGTAATTTTTGTTAATGCTTCACAAATTTTAATAATAAGCAATATACAGGATGATTATAATTAAAGTCCCATTTTTAAAATGTTGTAAAATAAGAACCACTCATCACAATGAGATCAAATTTGAACTGAAGATACTTGACGAAGGGCGAAATGGTACGGTACCAGAAAAAGTTCCAAAAGGAATTAATAGATGGCGCTAAAGACTGCAGTACGAAAGTGGATTGGGCTACCAATGACATTCCGAATCGAAATTATGACTGCATGAGTTACACACTAAAACCAACTCTACAGCTCAATGTTCTTGATTGTTTCGTTTTTTGAAGGAAAAAAAATGACTTCCAAGTCATTCAACACTTGTGGTACTATTGGTGGAAAGCCCATCCACCGTGGCAAGGTCATACCACATTGGATGGGAAAAATCAGTTTTTAATTGTCCTTGGGCCAAAAAACTGCATAAAAAGCAACAATTAACCCACCGGTTAATTATTGCTGATGTCATACCATTTTCCTCTTCTTCAAGTATATTCAGTTCAAATTTGAACTCATTCTGACGAGTGTTTGAAGGCGGAACTTTAATTATAATCACCCTGTATATTCAGCAGTATAAGCGATTCTACTTAATTTGTTTGTTCTGATTTCAATGCATAATGGCATTTTAATTTCAGCATTTAAATTACCAAGGAAAATATTTTATTTATAGAAAAAAAAAAACTAAGGCAATATTTTATTTATTGATTAATATATTATTTCCCAACCTCAAGAAATCAAATAATAGAAAATAGATTTTTTTGTTAATTTACTAAGATTATTAAGATATTACGAATGATGTAAGTGTGATAATTGCTCCATGTTTCATCATAAATATATTTGTTTTTCAGAAACAATTGGTTTGTAAAGGGTTTTTGACGAATCATTAGCAATAAGATTGATCATTTAGGAGTATATAAGACAATGCCAACCGATGACAAAATATTTAAATTCGTTGTTCAAACTAAAAACACGTTGTTTTTCGAAAAGATTTCATTTATCATCTGAACAAACCATCACCATATTGTAGAAAGCATTATTTTGTGGTACCTTCATACTTTGAATATGAAAATCATTCTGAACTTAATTTGTCTAATTCCTTTGGCTGTTGCTTCCCTTTCCACGCCTGCTGGAGAAATGATTTCCACGAACAGTGAAGAATTACTGTCGAATAAAACCGATGCACTCATGCTTAGAAAGAGTAATGATCGTGATTCCGGTGGAGCCCGTCTTTATCCAAAAATTCTCGAATTATTTTCTGCTTGCCACGAATTTGGTACAGCAATGAGACAGAAAAAAAGAGAGGTGAGTTATACGATCCTTTGAATTATTTTTTCCGACTTGAAACAACTAACAAGTAATAAAAAAAATTTTTTTAAAGTCAATTCCAACTTTTTTTTTTTAACTATATTGCAGAAAGCCCTTTTTATAAATAATTTTCATTCATTTTTTAAGTTTATCTGGAGCCATCTATGTGTAGATATATGCAACTTAAATCTAAAATAAAACCTAAAATTAATTAAGGAATTAATATTTGAAGAAACTGTATTAACATCCAGTGTCATCCCCTACAAGTTCAAAAAAATTGTACTTGAACTTGAGTGGATGAATAAAAAGTATTTTATGAACGACTGAAAATTTGAACAAGATACACATATATATATAGGGAGAGTGTGTGCTAATAGAAGGAATTCAATAAATCTGACTATAAATGCAGAATCAAAGATAAAGTTAATAAACGACAACCTTTTTTTTTGGCTTGCAAAGTCAGATGTTAAGATTCGTTTTTAAGCTTCGCGTGATATTAGATATTTTAAGATATCGGCCTAATTGGCTTTTGGCGCTTCAAGTTCGAATCCGGATGGTGGAATAAATGTTTGTTAGGGGTTTGGAATCCACATTAAACTATAGGTCCCTAAGTACGCAAAAAATGATTGCAATTAACCCAAAGTGTGCAAAAATGACCGGCTAATCAAACCAAATCAATGAATACTATGAAAAGATATTGTTTCAGTGATTTGGAGATAAACTAGCCTTGAACTTGGCTACGGAACTATGCTATGTTACTTGGCTATGTTAACGAAACGTAAATGACAACAGATCTCATGGTTCGCTTATGCTTGATAAGTTTTGCGTTTTGCATTGAAAGGGTGCAAAATTATTACTAGGTATTTTAAGTTCCTGTCAAACAGTAACCCTTAAATTTTTATACCTACTTTGAAATAATAATTTTTATATAAAACTGAAAGCATTGCTAAACATTATGAAGAAATTTTGTCCTTTACCATTGATTTTTGTAGTGCAAACTTCAATTTCCTCTGATGTGAAATCAATATCGTTCTTCTTACTACTTTATTAGGAATTTATGAGATGTTATGAAGGATGTGGAACAAATTTTAAGATATGGTTTTACCCGCCGAAACCAATAATTTTCTTAACTACTTCAATAAAATTGATAATATACTTGATACAATTTTATCACATTAATCTGAAACCAAAGAGAACACAAAAGAGAAGTTTAAAATGAATGTTTGAAATGAAGTTTAAAATGCATGCTTAACGGTAAAGAATCTTCTTCAATTAATTACTCCTCTCGTTAACATGGTGTGAATGCAAACTTTCGACCTGTAGCATCCGCCATCTCGTAATCTACGACAAACCAATGATATAGCCCACACTGTGCCTTTTTTGTACTGGGACATTATACCACCATTTCAAGAATTTCTAAGGGAATCCTTGCGATCGAAGAAGATGGAAGGAGGAATCCTTTTTATCATACATCTACAGACCCAAGCAACCAAAAGGTTTGTGATAAGGCTTCCGTCTATGAGACAACGCTCTCCGAACACTAGTGTTGCGTGCATTAAAACTGCGATTAATGATTACTCTCATTAAAGGCTCGTTTTCACCGAGGCGTGAAGCGTTGAAGATTCACGCGGCAGGCAAGAAAATTTTTCGACCCCTTCACAGCGAAACGTCAGAAATAGCATTACGCCCAGTGAAGTTCCTCTTCGAGTTGAAAGTGGGTCACTTCGAAGCGGTGGATTCCAAACCGGTTTTAGGCGAACTAGTGATTGGTCAGCGCTTCACGCTTAAACGCCTATCGCCTCGGTGGGAACGAGCCTTAAAAAGAGCTCGTCCACCTAATTGAAGTTGGCAGCTTTTATTTAACATGAAGTACATGGTTTTTCTTAAACACAGGGCATTTGCAAGTATAATATGTTCTCCAGGTAAATCCCAGTAGGTAGGACGAGACTCGTATACCATACCATACCATATCGTAGAAATAAATATATTTATTTTCTGCATAACAGCATTCTTGGTATAAATATAAAATTCCCTTATTCTTTTGCAAGATACACATTCTTTATGATTCCCCAGTACTAAGGAATAAAACATGGCTAACTTGAAAGATCCACTTCGCAATAAAAGATCACATCTCCATAATTTACATTTCCTGTTCTGAAGCAGTATTACTTTTTACATAACTAGTTTATTTTATTTTTGACCGTATATTCCCAATTTTTCATTTATTTCTGGAAATCAATACTTAGGTGTGTCAGTAAAATAAAAAAAAAATAGGAATGCTTTAAAGAAAAAAATATATATGGATCAAATTAAAAACACATGCGAATCCTGGTTTATAATACATATTCCTGTGTCTTTATAATTTAGTTAATGATCTTATAATATAATAACTAAAAGTTTTCATGATGTAAGAAACGCCGTTTACCTCATTTACAAATCCACTCACTATTGTCTTTTTAATTCCTTCTATTAGCTCACACTCTCCCTATATATATCTTGTTCAAATTTTCAATCGTTCATAAAATACTTTTCATTCCTCCACTCAAGTTCAGATACATTTTTTTGAACTTGTAATGGATGACACTGGAAGTGAATACAGTTTTTCAAATATTAATTCAGTAATTGAATTTAATTAATTAGTTTTTAGTATTTTTTAGATTTAAGTTTCATATATATTAACCAATAGATGGCGCCAGATAAACTTAAAAAATGAATGAAAATTATTTATAGAGGATTTTCTGAAAAATAGTGAAAACAAAGTAGGAATTGACTTTAAAAATTTTTTTTTTATTACTTGTTCAATTAATGTAACGATCTACAATCATTTGAATGTGGCAGAACATCTTCAAACGAATTCAAAACTTAAATCCTGTGTGAAATTTTGATTTGTCAAAGTTTGGATGCTCAATTTGTCTAATATTTTCTTTAATAAAATGCATTTTTTTTTTAGAAATGGTAAAGGCTGGAAAATTAGGTCCTAGTGTCTGCGAACAGGACTTACAAGTGAGTATGTTTTTAAATGTTTCAAAATTCTTGATTCAAAAACTCGATTGCAAACACTCCAAAATGCTTCAAAATAATTGATTCTAATTTTGATTGATTCAGCTTTGTATTTCTTTCATTATATTAAGAAACTTACGAGCATAATCTCCAGTTTTCTATGAAAACAAATAAAGGGAATCAATATAATATCATAACAGGTAAAGTAAGAAAAATAAAAATAAAAATTAGACAAAATATGTATTTTTTTCTGAATGACCTATATTTTTTTTACAGTTGCTTAAGAAAAATTTCAAAATTTTAAATACAGCTCAGATTGCTAAATATATTTGCAATCTACACAAACTGAATTATTTCTATCTCTTTTGTTTTCTATTTTAGAAAACATTTTAATTTATTTCAAAAATGATACAGTATCCTTTAATTTAATACAAAAATTCAAATTAAATATATTAAATTCCAATATTTAAATGTCGTTTAAGGACTTCCAGTAAATTATTAAATGTCAGGTTTATATGCTTTGCATTGCATTGAAAAAGTGCATTTTTTTGCCACATCGAATTTTACGTTACAAAATATTAAGTCAGAAAAATAAATGTAATTTTATCGAATATTGATTCAGTGATCATACGGTAAGGAATTTTTTTTTCCAAATTACAAGAAGAGGTTTCAAGACTTTTGTTTGTTTTACCCTAAATGGGAACAATCATACGATAAGTAAGATAAAAGAATTAATGTTTATACTGGATATTTAATTAATGGGACGTGTAACTCAGACAGTAAGAAGATGATCGGGAGAAACAAAGATATTAAATGTAACCTGAATACATAAATACACAAATCGCATTTATAATCGGGTTGCACTGATGAACGCTGTAACTCATTTAGGTGGCACATATAGCTTGAAGTATGCTACGGAAATGAGTAACACTCCACACCACTACTCCTGGCAATTGTCTCCTATACACCTAGTGATTGCTTCATTGTTGAAGAGGCTAAGATAAAACTGTCCAAAGCAATTGCTTCTGGCTGTGAGATTGTTTCTCAGTGGATTCCCAGCCATTGTGGGGTGACTGGAAATGAAAAGGCCGACCTCTTGGCCAAAAATAGTTATAATTTACCACAGCCACAATTTCCATTCTCCTTTCATCAATTTAGTTCTGAGGAAAAGAAGAAAACAGACAGACCCTTAAAACTAACTTACAAACTGCTTTCAACTGATAAAACGTAGAATATACTTGTTTCATCACCTATCCCAATGGATTTGCCCCGTGCAGTTTTTACAGCAAATTTCCGACTCTCGACAGGGCAGGATTTTCTTAATAGACACTTGCACCGCATTGATGTAGCTACTAGTGATGTATGTCCTCTGTGCTCATCAGGTGAAGCCGTGGACTTTTTACATTTGACAACATGCACTGCACTTGATTTTATGACTTTTAACTCTGACAACTTTATCAAGGCTAAATTTTATTGGGCTGCTACAGTTCTTATGGTGGATATCGCTACAGTTTGATTTAGATAAAAAACCAAAAAACAAATCGCATTTACGCAGTAAAAATTGTGAAAATACATGTGGACACTGTGACTTCAAAGAAATTGGTTTTCTTCAATTTTTTCACCATATTGTCGCCTTGAAGTAACATACCAATATAATTGTGTTGGACACGTCTGACCTGTTGGTTAACTTCCACATTCTTCGGATCTTAATCCGCTCAACCTTTTCTTCAGAAGTCACAGTATATCGATACCATATGAGACATTCTTATCAAAGAATCTCATGGTGAATGCTAGTCGTTATCTTTTCATGTCATTTTAGAACAGGGGTGACCAACCCGCTGCCCGCCTTCAGCATTTTCCGGCCAGATTAGATTTATCACACTTTTACAAAATATATTTATTTATAATGGCCAAAGTAATGAAAACCAATGTATTAAAAAAATGCATTATTTGAGAATCCATATATTCAAAAATTAACTGTTTAAATTATGAGAAAAAATTCACTTTGATTTTAAAATAATTTTTTTTTCTAATGCAGCAGGTAAACACATAGTCTTGGATGCCCTAAGGCAAGCGCTGCACAGACGTTACTCACTTTGCATTACCCAGGGGGCGCGTGTAACTTGAAGATAAGCCACGGACGCAGAGTAACAATGGCCCCGCAACGCTCTACGATCCTATTAGACCGGGACCTACGGTTTAAAGGGGATTCGAACCACTACAAACATCCATGCCACCACCGGGACTCGAACCCGAAACCTGTGGTATCGAGCGCCAGAGCGCTAGCCCCTCCGCCATTCAGGCCCCGATTTTAAAATAGTATTCTTGAAAAAATAGGACAAATATTGCCTATTTTATTTATGAGTTTGCAGTTATGAGTTCATTGCAGAATAATTAAGTTATATTTTGCGAACTTATGATGCACGTGCATCTTGGAACATCTAATATATCAGGTTCTATGTTTCACTTTAAGTGACCTCAGTCACGCAGTGACCATCCCTAGATACACATAGTTGGGCATTTAGTATCATTATTATTATATTATCTATGTTCACAAGTAAGAATAATAGTATGCACAATAATAATAACTCATCATGTTTCAATTTTTCACTCCAAAAAAAGTCTATAGTGGGTCAAAATCTAATGTGGGGATATAAAATTTTATATGCTGCCTGCGGAGATAGGATGCATTTCCAAAATGACCCGCAAGATCATTTGGGTTGGCCACCCTTGTTTTAGACTAGGCATTGACGTCTGCACTTAATAATTACTTTCTATCGTTCTAATTATCCTCTTTGCAGCATTATATTGCAGCATTCATTGCAGCATAACATGTTGTCAGAAACTTTTCACAGCTAGTACCGTACATTTTGGCGCATGTCATCCGAAAATTCATGCATAGCTTCATAATTTTGACTGAAGGAATGTGGTTGACTACCTTTCGATATGTTTCAGTAATCGTTTTTACTACTAACAAATCTCTGAATTTCTCTCACGTTCCCTTGATAAATTTATATGCTTCACAATAAAAGTGTCTGAGTTACTCGTATACAGTAATTCAATTCCTTCGATAAGCTCACACTCTCCCTATATATATCTTGTTCAAATTTTCAATCGTTCATAAAATACTTTTTTATTCATCCGCTCAAGTTGAAATGCATTTTTTTGAACTTGTAGTGGATGACACTGGATGCTAATGCAGTTTTTTGAAATATTAATTCAGTAATTAATTTTAGTTTTTTTTTTTTTTAGATTTAAGTTGCCTATATCTACCAATAGATAACGCCAGATAAACTTTAAAAAAAATGAATGAAAATTATTTATAAAGGACTTTCTGCAGCATAGTGGGAAAAAAAGTAGGGAATTGACTTTAAAATTTTTATTTTATATTACTTGGTTATTGTATGTTTAAAAAAAAAACACCTTTATTTTTGTGTCCAATGAAAAAAAAAAAAAAAAACAATACAATTTTCTAAAACATTTTTCACAGCTCTGTTGGATGAACGATGTAAAAGTGGTCAGATGCAGGGTTGAGGGAAAACCCACCACAAGAATGTTTGAAACAGATCACAGCTTATCTGAAGGGAGAGATCTGTAAAGGAAGAAAGAAAGATAATGAAATGGAAGACGGCGAAGATGAAGATGCGGAAAAAAGACGAAAACGCAGGCACGAAAATGTACGACGACGAGGAAACAGAAGTTACGATGCCGGGTGACATGGAAAAAAAAAAAGGCAAGAAAAAAGAAGCCAAGAAAAAGGAAGACAAGAAAAAGCAGGAATGAAAAAGGAAGAAATTAAAAATGAAGAAACATCCTAATCACTTGAAGAGAGCTGTTGCTATTTTTAATAAAAAAAAAACTAACGATGTTCAGACACTATGAGAAAATAACTCGTTATTTTACTGTAATAATATTATAGTGTATTAGAAAAAAAGTAATAAAATGTAGCATTGTTCGAAATTGTCTTACATCTCAACTTAATATTGATAATTTTATTATATAATGCTAAGTTAAGTTTTTGACAAAATTTATCATTAATTTCTAACTCTTGTTGCAAATGTTGCACAACAAGTATGCTTGGATCACATACTACTGTGCCCAAAACGTGAGACAAATTTTTATTTCTTTCAAGAACTCTTTATTTATTCTTCCAAATTTATTGCGTAGCCTTCAAAGTAATCCCCTTCTGAATGCCCTTAAGCCAACATTTTTTCCAATCTTCAATGCATGCTAAAAAGTCCTTGGCCGGGATGGCCTTTAAAGCGTGCGCCGCCGATTCACGTTGAATCTCTTCAAACGACTCAAAACGGTGTTCCCGGGTGGCCTTTTGAGTTTAGGGAATAGCCAGAATTCGCACGCTAAATCAGGCTAATACGGTGGTTGTGAAATGATATGGGTTTCCTTTTTAGTGAAAAAGTCACGAAGAATCAATGCAGTGCGAACTGGCGCATTATCGTGATGCAAAAACTAAAAGTTGTCTTTCCATAAATGGGGCCTCTTTTTTGAGAATAGCTTCACGCAAACGACGATAATAATATTCCTTGTGGACAGTTTGACCCGGAGGAAGGAATTCACAATGCACCACACCACGGTAATTAAAGAAAACAGTCAATGGGACCTTTATTTTTGAGCAACTTTGGCGTGCTCTTTTCGGTCTTGCTTTACCTTTGAAACGATATTCGCACAATTGATCGGTTTGCATAACTCCAAGTCTCATTTCCAATTATGTTGCATTTCAACTTCTCCTGATAGTCAGAAAGCATTATTTCACAGCACTTCAATGCGACGATATTTTTCCAAAAATTTCGGTGTTTTTGGTACAAATCGAGATTTGATGCGTTTGAGGCACAAAATGGAATTGGCCGATTCTTTTGAAATTCCAGCATCATCATCATCAAGGTCTGTAATTGTAAATCGACGGTTTGCAAGCACCAAATCTTTAATTTTTTGGATGTGAGCTTCGTTGGTTGAGGGTCAACCAGAGCGCTCTTCGTCTTTAACGCGTTCTCTGCCTTCTTTGAACTGTTTATACCGCTATGAACTGTTTATACCGCTTAATATTTCTTACCGCTATAGTTTGCTGACCGAATGCCTTCTGCATTATTCTATACGTTTCCGCACGCGAATATTCATTCTGCAAAAAAAAAAATCTAATGCAAGTTCTTTGCTCAATTAATTCAGACATTTCAAAAATTGCCGGAATCAATTTCAGCGTCTGAAAATTGCTTTTACTTTTGGGCACAGTAGTATGTTGATTTATATTTCCTTACAATTATATAATCCTCTGAAATCTATATAGGCAAATTTTAATCCAAATATAGTCTAGGCCTTTCAGATCCGACTTCAATGAGTAAAAAAATAATTACCAAATTAAAATATCATAATATGATGCTAATAAATACGTTAAAGTAAGAAATGGAGAAAAAAAGTATATTTCTAAGAAAATATTCAAATGCTCATTGGAATGGACAAACAGTCAATGAAGTTGTAAAAGTCAAGTATTCAGTGCATGAAATTCTGTTAGGAATTTCGTTTTAATTATCAATTTCTTCTTGTGAAAAAGCTAGATAAAGGAGCTATTTCGCTAAATAAGTTTCAAAAATTCAATATTTTAGTAAGTTTATTTGGATTGTGCAAGGGCAATAATGCACAATTTCAAAAATGATTTTCACATATTTCGGTTTTCGTATAATAAAATTGATGAGTTTTACATTATTTGACATGGAAATTTAAAATAAATACGTTTTTATGCTTCACAGCATAAATGCGCAATAAATTTATTTAAAGATGTGGATTTTATATATCGCAACCATAATTTTTACTTTGGATTGCTTCTCATTTATTATAAAATTTTGGTAAATGATCAGTCATTAATAACTCAATTTGAGGTCGGATTTTAGCCACTTTTTGGCGTGTATTTTTATTTTGCACAATAAGAAATAATGATGACCTACCTAATGATGTTATATTTTTTTAAAGAACTTACACATAGTAGACAAATATTTTTGCTTTTTAAAAAAAAAATTATATAAAAGGGCAAAAATAATATCAATGCATAAATGCTGATAAAAGTCATATTAGGGTGACTTTGTTTCTTTAAAGCAGAAATTGGAAAATTACACATTCATATAATTATTACATTCATTAATTGAATATGTAAAATATTTTTACATATATTTTCATCATGATTGGCTCAACAACCCCATGGTGGGCCAAGGTCGTCTACCTATTGGCAGATTTCGAAACATGAGATGCCTTCTTTCTACAGGGTAGAGTTGTCTTGTTGGGCCTAGGTCTGCCCAACGCTCTACAGTCATTTACGTATATTTTACTGTAGATTTAATTATTAGTCAAATAATTTAAATAGTTTATTTTTTCCAAAATTTACACCAACAAGTGATGTGGTGTAATGATTGGCAATCATTACACCACAATTTAATGATTGGCAATCTATTATAATATAATAAAAAAATTTTATTTAAAAAAGTATTCAGTATTTTTTTTTACCTTTTACAAATTTATGATATTTATTGAATTAACGTGCATCATTATATAGATATTTATATATGCTTTATAATGTTATTAAATGTTATAAAATTTTCTCTGAAATGTTAAACTTTTATAAAAAACAAATGAACTAATACAGCATATCATATAAAATTTTATTTAAAATCTTCACAAAGTAATTTTTGTATAATTTAAGAATATCTTTTGAAAAATGCATGAATTTAAACGGTTTCATATATTGGCGTAACGACGTTTCCGTCATTACATATATCGCCAGTCATGAATGCCATGATTTGATCCATGCATTTCTGTGAAGGTTTTTCTTGAACTGCGCATCGTACTGTTTTCATGTCTTTCAGTCTACAAGTCTAGAAAAAAAGGCAGGTAAGTTTCAAATTATACGAAAGAAAATTTGATTCATTAGGCATTTTTACTAAAACATAATAATTTATGTCTTAATTGTTTAACCAGTTATTAAAATATATTACTTATGGGTTTAAATTTTTCTGGTTAAAAGAGGTTTGATTATATAAATTATTCTATAGTTATAATTAATTCATATAAAAAACGACTTCAACTTACTAAAATTGAAATTTTATTATTATTATTATTATTATTATTTTTTTTTTTACTAAAATAATTCACAAATTATTTTTAAATTTAATATATCGTTTCATTTATTTCGATTGAAATTAGTGTGTTCACTCCTGTGTCCTGCGTCTAATCTTCAGTATCCTGTTGGCCTTTGGTATCACAGGTTCCATGTTCGAATCGTGACGGTGGCATGGATGTTTGTAAGTGGTTCGGAAACCATGTAAAACTGTAGGTCCTAGTCTAATTAGCTTAAAGTGTGCACAAAATGACCGCAGAGCAACAAATTAGCATCCAATAAACCAAAAATTAGCGTCTTGCAGTGTAGGATGGACATGATTAGTCTACTCATGGATGGAGGGAAAGGTGCAGCTTCTGTTGTGATGGAGCACCCTTAAGTCCCTGCAGTCATATGAAACCACTACTACCACATCACTGTACCTAGAGCTGAATTGCCCCTTTACAATTTGGGAATGATGTGGGTGAGAAGAAGTCTGATTAGGCTCTGTGATGCTCTACAGTTATATGAAATTGGGACCTACAGCTTAAAGTGGTTTCCGAACCACTACAAACATCCACAGCACCGCCGAGACTCGAACCCGAAACCTGCGGCACCTGAGCGCTGTACACTCTACCAATCATGCCCCTAAGCTGTTCACCTCTAACAAATAATTGACCTGTCCATTTCCATCATTAAACTTAATGTTTACTTTTCCACACAATCTTTATCCTCATTGCATTTCTGTTTGTCTTAAACCCTGCATGCACAAACTTAAGAATTCCGCTTACACAAACTAAAATAAATGCATGTATGTATTTAAATTCTTTATGTGTGATCTTAGATTACTTGAATAAGTGATGTAGCATTGTTTGAATTTCGTAGTAACTAAGTGCAAAAAATAAGGAGCACATAAAAGAGAACAGTTTCCTCATATTCATCACAAAAGAAAATCAACAAATATTTTACAAGCACAATGGTAGAAAATGCCATTATATTATGTTGGAGATCTTTGTACATGTATTCCAAATTAAACTGTTTATGTTTTTGTCTATTCGATTACTTGAATATATGAAGTACTATTGTCTGAATTTCGTAGTAACTAAGTGTAAAAGAGTAGGAGTACAAATAAGACGACGATTTCCTCCATATTCATCACTAACAGGCCAGATATTCTAGAAGCACAATGGTACAAAATACCATTAGTTTATGTTGAAGGTCTTTGTACATCTATTCCAAATTAAAATGTTACTGTACATAATATTTTTAATGGTATACCATAGTATTAATAAAAATAATAAAACAGATTTAAACCCTGCGTGCACAGACATAAGAATTCCGCTTACATCATTCAAATAAATGCATACATGTACCTCAATCCTTTAAATACAATAAAAAGTAATAAAACAAATAAAAAATTTGATGTGTGATGTTAAATTACTTGAATAAGCGATGCAACAATATTTAAATTTCTTAGTTACTAAGTTCAAAAGAGGAAGAGTATAAATAAGATGTCAATTTCCACCTTATTTATCACTAGAGGAATCGTCAGATATTTTACAAGCACAATGGTACAAAATACCATTATTTAATGTTGGAAACATAGGGCCTGATGGCCGAGTGGATAGCGCTCTGGCGCTCGGTACAACAGGGTTCGAGTCCCGGTGGTGCCATGGATCTTTGTAGCTGTTCGGATTCCACTTTAAACCGTAGGTCCCGATCTAACAGGATAGTAAATTATTGTAGGTATTGCCACTCAGCCTCCGTAATTTATCTTCAAGCTACAATCACCCCCTGAGTAGTACTAAGTGAGTAACATCGTTGCAGCCCTTCCTTATGACATGAAAGACAACTCTCTAAGTATTTGCCAGCTGCATTATAAAAAAAAGTAATGTTGGAGATATTTTTGCATATATTCCAAGTTTAATTGTTACTGTCCATAATATTTTTAATGGAATAACATCATATTAAGAAAAATTATAATGCATATTTCAAGTGTTTCGATAATTTTGTCGACTTGTTCTACTGAAACTACGTTGATTTAAAATCTTCTTTATGTTATCATTAATATGATATTGCTCATGTACTTACTGGAATATCTCCCCTTGGCAGTTTCTATAACCGATTTCGCCATTCTTCATCATTTCTGGAGGGAAGAAAATATTTTCATTATTTCAATTTTTATAAATAATTTCTAAGGTACTTTCTTAAAAAAATTATAAATTCAATAAAGTCACATCAAATTTATAAAAGCACTACCGAAAACATCAGTCATTCTAATTAAAATTATTTCAAAATCAGATTCATTTAAACCTATAGTTATTTTAAAAACAAAACTTATTATTCTTATAAAATTGAAATTAATTATTTTTATCTTAATTGGAAAAACATTTTATAATAAATTAAGAAAGTGTAAAATTTTTCTTTCAATTAAATATATTTGTTTTTCTGATCTAAATCAAAATGAACAAATAGCCAATTTGGCTGTGGCTATGCTTTTGGCTAATGGTTATGCTTTGAATTATATGCTAGGCTACACTATAATTTGAGCTGACTACACTAATAGCTATGCTTTCATATACAAAATGTGTAATAAATATGCATATTACTCAGTAATTTTACTTAGCAGTTGGTATTTTAATATAACTATATAAATCATAATTATGAAGAAGTTAAAAATTTGAAATATTAATGGAATTTTGAAGAAATTAATGATTTAAATAAATACATATAAAATAAATAATTTGTAAAAAAATGGGAAATTATTTATAAAAGTAAACTCTTCGAATTTTATAATTAAACTACTAAAACAATTGTATTAAAATTAACTACATTTCTACAGAAAATCAAAAAGCAAGATTATCCAACATTCTATCTTACTTCCTTTGAGAACACATAAAACACTAAATTAATTCTAATGAATATTTTTCAGTAAAAGTTAATATATAATGTACAACAATTATATAATTTATGGAAATACTTTAAAATGTTATAGAATTTACAAAAAAATCTTGCATTTGATTTTGTTTGAATTTTTTTTTTTGTCATAAAGCAACTCAAGAAATTTTATTATTGAAATGAAAAATATTTTAAAAAATGAGATTTCGAAAATGTTAATAGATTTCACTGTTTTATTTATTATATAGTAAAAACAGAATTAACAAAATACATAAAAATCTGAAGATTTTAAGGAAGTTTCTTGGAAGTTGCTTTATAATTAAGGAAGTTGCTTTAATAATGGGCTACATTTATTACTGCATTGGGCAGCTGATTTAAAGCTAGTCAAATTATATATTAGATAAGCAAAAACTTTTTTTCTATTAAAATATACGAAAAAGTTTTAAATAATTTTTGATGACAACAGCACTAATGTTAACAGCGCATAATGGCTATATTTATGTTTAATATTTTAATATTATTAAAGTATTAAATATTAAATATTATAATATTCTATAAGACTTCCAAAATGCTAATAGGTGCGCAGATCTACCTCCCCATGGTGCATCTGGTAACACTTTCTAGTGGCTAAAAGATCTGCAACTTGGCATTATTGTTAGATTAATGAACTCTGTTGCAGCATGCTTTGTTGTATTTGTTGTTGTTGTATGTTGTTGTTTTTTTTTCGTTGTTCTTTTTTTTTGCTGTAACTGTTCATAATCTGCCATTGGAAATAAAAAAAATGCTAATAGATTTCAATATTGTATATGTTATTTAGTAAAAATAGTATTAATTAAACACGTAAAAATTTCAAGAATTTGAGGAAGTTTCTGCCTTAATATTTGATCACATTTATTACTGCATTGGGCAGAGTGATTTAGAGCTAGTAAAATTACATAATAAAAAGACAACAAAAATTTTCTATTAAATATATGCGCAAAAGTTTTAAATAATTTTTGATGACAACAACACAATTAGTACTGTATTGGGCAGGGTGATAGACATCTCTGATTTAGAGCTAATAAAATTGCATAATAGATAAGAAAAAAGTAAGACCAATTTTTTTTAGCATCTAACTTAAATATACAACAAAAAATTTTAAATAATTTTTGATGACAACAGTAGTAAGAAAAACATTTTCATATAACGGAAAAGTTTTCAATAATATTTTTGAACTTACTACGCATTGGGCAGGGGATGACATCTTGATTTAGAGCTAGTAAAAATTGCTAAGATAAGAAAACATTTTTTCCCCATTTCTGCACAAGCAGATTAAATAATTTAACTTACAGCTCATGTTTGGAGGCCCACCTGGACCTCTATGGCCACCAGGTCCACCTGGACCTCTGTGACCACCAGGTCCGCCAAAACCATTTTGTCCACCAGGACCTCTGTGACCATCAGGTCCTCCAAAATCATTTGACCTACCAGGACCACCTCTAGGATCTTCCGCTCTGTCAAATGCATAAGGATCTCTAGGACCATCTGGTCTGAACTGACCATCAGTAAATGTAAGAATTGTAATAATCAGCACTAAACTGATTAACAAGATCGAATCCATGATGAACCTAAAAAATTAAAAGAATACAGACGCAAAATTTTTATCAAAGACTTCGTTAGATTTAAATCTCGACTTGCTTGATGTTGGTATACTTCTAAAGTGAAAGACAAACCAATTTCACAGATTCAAAGTTAATGCTTAAATGATACTTTCGGCAGTGGCTTAAAAATATCACTCAGTATCCGGTGTTGCTTTTTAATATATGATGCATAAATAAATAATTGCTTTTTGTGTAATTTTATAATTGTAAATTTGAAATTTGTATGATTTGGCTCCATTGTTTGTGTTTTCGTGAATTGAATTACCACTTTTATGGGAACGTGAGGAGAGAACCATTGTGAGCTTGCATCTTTCGTCTCTGTAACATATTTGGAAACAAAAGGAAGAGTGTAAAAGTCTTTCTTCCATTGTTCAATGAAATCCGCGATGCATCCATTTCTCCTGCCGTTGAAATGTCTAGAAATTTTAAGCATTTCATTAAATTACGATGTGATTGTAATAAAACGGAAAACACATGCAATAACCGGTCACAGAGAATATTTATATATCAAAACGGAAGTTGTTTATTGATAAGTCCCTGTTGTTTATTGATATATATTCTGGTTTATTGATATATAAGCCTCTCTGGGGACTTAAAAAAGTCCCCCCTAAATTCAAAATTCATAAAAAGTCATTATATATTATTTTTATTTATTTATACTGAAATATTTTCAAGAATTTTTTCTGATATATGTCAAATCATGCTGTTATATTTGTTTTAAACGAATAAAAATAAATTTACTTTTTTAAATCCTTCATAGCTTTTCTCTGTACGTAAAGCTCCTACCTATTGCCTTCTTACAGGTAAGGTGGTAGTTAGAAGGGTGAAGGTAGAACATCGATGACCCCTCTGGTATAGCACTAACAGCAAGATGTTGAGGGGATCCAGTGCTTGTGAAACTAGTTTTAGGGGTAACTGCCTCGCATTTTAGAGTTACATGGGAAAAATCAGAAAAACTCACACCAAGCAGATTGACGATTGATATGAGTACAAATCAAAATTGTTTTTAAGTCTTACAATTGTTGAACTATTACATTACTTTTAACTATATATAATATATAGAATTACAAATTTAAGTTGTCACAATCACATTAAGTCACAATTTTAAGCCATTCATTTATGTCATACACACTTGAAATCAGTCCACACCAAAATAAAAATTGTTCGAATCTGCAACTGACTCTAAGCAACAGAGATAGTTTAAGAAACTTGATGATGCATATAAGAAGATTTGAAAATTTGAAATTTCGAATGCCAACTTATTTGAATTTTCAAGAACTTATTTTGTGTAAAGTCTGCTTTCTGTCCATCCTGATAAGTGTATCCAAAATATTTATGGTATGCTAAAGATTTTCCATTCTAAATGGAAGAATGGATTTTTAAGAACTTCTTCGCATTCAAGTTCAGAACTTATGGCTTTGTAGAATCTCTAAACTTCTTTCATTTAGTACTTTTATTGTTGAATGATGTCAAATGGAATCAACTGGATAATTTTGATGTCACTGATCAAGCAAATTTTTAAAAAACCAACACTAACACCAGGAGAAAATTCATAAAAGGGAAGTTTGCATAGATAGTATTTATCTAAGCTGGCATTGCTATGAAGCTGAATTTTTGTATCATTAAGCGACTCACTGAACCTATTATTAAACGTGCTCAGATGTCCTGAGTTTCAAACATTATAATTCTTCACTTCTAAAAAATATTTAAAAGAATTTGTGATAAAAGAATTATTTAAATTAAATAAATACGTAATTAAATATTCTTATTCAGAATGGCATTTTTCAAAAGAAGATAATTTAAGCCTTATAGTAATAAACGAAAATATATTGTCGAAAGAACAGCATAAAACAATTTTTAAAAACTAAATTTTTAAACTCAGTTCTTCGAATTTCTTGTCACGATTCTTTTGATATGCTTTTTACGATTCCCAATTCATTTTTGTTTTTGTATACATAAGCTAGCATATAATTTTTTTGCAAGTTTTAAAATTGTACATAAAGAAACAAAGGCCATAATGCCAAAAAAATAGGATAGTCTGAACTTGGTTAACTAGAAATTTGAGCATTAAAAACTTGCTTAAATTCGATTAAACCAAAATCGAGTTCTTTCATAGCTTGTCTAACTTGGACACTGGTTAACTTTCCATCTCTCTAAGTTAGAAGGTTCGATTAAAACAACGTACTAAAATGGATAATTAATTAAAATATAATGTTTGTAAGATAAGTGAATTAGTTGGAGTCAAATCAAACAAGCAAAAACACGATTCAGTCCGAAGACTTCTTTTAATGATATATTAATCAAAATTGATAATTTTGTTTAAAATTTGTTTTACCAATACTTGATAATATTTTTTACTTATTTATATGCTTATAAATCGATTGGAAAAATGGTTGGACTAGAGGGATAAGATATTCAAATAAACACTGAAATGTTTTTTAGTGTGCTTAGTGTTTTTTTAGTGTGTTTAGTGTTTTTTATTTCACCATACATTCACATTACTTCTGGAATTTATAGTACCATTTTTTTCTCTGCTGTTGTCTCTTATCCTTCTTGGTAGACAGCAACATCTAGACGAAGTCAAGTACCCATGTGATCTCAATGAAAAGGAGGGAGGCAGCTTCTGTTGTGACGGAGCACCTGCAGGTAGAAGTCTGACTTACTCATTATTAGGGTCTTTCTAGATCGCACAGGAACGGGCGAACAACTGGCTTGATATTTCAGACACGACTTAACACTATTAGACGTTTATCTTTCTCGCAAAAGAGGAGTGACATTGTCTCTTGAAAGTTTTGAATCACGCTCCGCTTTGAAGAAAACAATTCGAAATACACCACTCTAGATTTTTTAGTTTAAAAATGTCCAGTAAGGAGAGAAAAAATACAGTAGTATTTATTATGCAATTTTACTAGCTCTAAATCAGAGATGTTCATAACCCTGCCCAATGCAGTAGTAAATGTTCTGTTGTCATCAAAAATTATTTAAAACTTTTTCCTATATATTTAATAGAAAAAATGTTTGTCTTATCTATTATGTAATTTTTTCTTGCTCTAAATCAGAGAGTCCAACACTCTGCACAATGCAGTAATAAATGTTGTCCAATGTTAAATTAGAAACTTCCTCAAAATCTTGAAAGTCATTATATTGCGCGATCCTTCCACAATGTTGGCAAAAATACAAATAGTCTGGAGAGCTAAATACTTTTCTAAGGGTTCTTCAGTTATTTTTTGAAATCATTTGTGTTTGCAAAAGAAACTTATATCTGTTTTACTGGCATAATCCAGTCTTATATTTTTTTCAACTGTCTTTATGCTTTGATCATTATGGTTTTCTTATTTTTCTATCTGCTTTTAAGAAAAGGTGTACATATATTTCAGGTACATTGTACCTACTAGGTCCAAAAAGTAAGACCATTTTTTTGGGACTCTGAGGAGATTTTTGAAGAGAGGCTGTCAGATTAATTGAGTACCTAAAAAAAAAAGCTGTTTAAGGCTTTGCATTTTGCAGCTTATTTATAGAGGAATACTTTTGCAGGAATGATTCAGTGAGCATTCTCCCATACTCAGGGGAAAAATGTTTACAAATAGTATGTTTCAGTTCAACAAACTTAGGAACGTGAAGGGCAGTACCCTCTGGTCAAACATCCACCCACCCTCAGACAAGCAGGAATTAAAAATGAGATCAAGGAATTTGGAAGTTTTCACATGCATCAGTCGATTTGAAATTAAGGGAAGTCTTCTTCTGAAAGGATCATTTGGGAATTTCAAGTCAGTCATTCAATTTACAGACTTTTATATCAGTCAGGCATTTTTCCAGCCTGAAATATAGCTCACGTTCCATTAAGTTCTTAAAGCGAACTTTTTTACTCTTAAGATGAAACTATCCCATCAGTTCTTGCACAACCTACTTATTTCCCTTTTAATTGCTTCCATTCCTGACCTGACTCCCCACCACCACTAAAATCAAGGAGACCACTCCACAGGGCCTGATTTTGGGACGTCAATTGAGGAGATTAACTTGTGAAAACGATCTTCCACGCGCACCCAGTCCAACCCTGTCAGAGTAAAACTTTTTTGGCTTGTGAGGATTTTATCATCCAGTGCAGCTTGAAGGTGCATTGTGCAGCATCAGGAGGATACGGAAATTATTTTTCCAGATTTTGGAAGAAGAATAAGTAAGATTTTACGAAAAGAAATAATGAGGATTATATATAAAAAAAAGAAAACATTTGTTGTTTTGCTGATCTAATCAGTTGAAAATGATGTAAGCGCATCTTTAAGTATCTTTGTTCTGAAATGTAAAAACAATAACTGACAATGGCAGAAATACAAGTAATAAGCTCTTAATTACTTTGCATTTTATTAATTTATATTCAAGAAAAGATCTAAATTTATTTTCAATTTTTTTTTCTTGTTGGTTTCAATGATTCTTTTATATTATCTTTGTATGTTTGTTATGGCCATAAATGTTTTTCCTAAAGTGCTTCGGTGTCAATTCTAGGTGCCCCTTTCCCCTTTCTTGCTAACACTACATTCATTGAACAAGTGTGGAGTAATTTACTTGTACTTGGCAGTAGGTTCATAACAGTATATTAAAAAAGCTGTTGAAGACGTCAACTTCTGGCAGCAATACGTAGCT